>CALNXJ010000047.1:575000-760000 GCA_942486045.1 Pocillopora meandrina
GCAACAAGAGGTCCTTTTATATGATCACTAATTAGCGGCCTTTTTTCTGACGAGGTGTAAATAGGCGTCAGGAAGCAAGCCGCCATCGTCACGATTTAAAGGAGCGTGGGCGGAGTTAATATGCCAAGCCTCCAAACAAAGGCGCTGGTGGTAACGCCGATTAGTGGTGATAATTTTAGAATTATCCCACCCAATTGTATGGTTGGTTAGGTATGTATGCTCCGAATTCAATTTATAGGCTTTACTTTGATATATATTGTTTTTTATGGATCAAGTGACAAACTTTACTGACAAAGTCTACTGGTAAACTTTCTTTAAAAATCAGCTTTTGATAAATATTCTTATAGATCATATGATCTCACGAGACATTCACATGACTCAAGAACAATTAATAGAAATCTGATGACTCATTTCCTCGGGAAAACCCCTGTAATATTACATCATTGACTTCCTTGTTTTCTGAGAATGTCACGCAATGGAAAAATATTGTGAGATCATAGCGCTAGTCTTCTGTAGTATTCCAACGTTTTGATATTATAAAACGACTCCATCAAATGATTCCATTAAGTAATTACATCAAATTATTTCGTTAAACCATTTTCATAATATGGATAGTAGTGGAGACGGTTGGAGTTTCTGTACGCGATCACTGTGTGACTCCGATACTACACCCCGGAAACTCGTTTCTAGTCTTCCTCGGTTATCCTATTAAAATTATGCAGATGTGTCCAACATGGCTCAGGTGCGGGTGGGATGCTTTTGATCTCTATAACGAAAGGCTTGTTTGACGTTTCTAAGCTGACGATTCTCGCCCAGGTAAAGTCATTCGTTTACCATATACGTACTTTTCAACTTGATTCGTGTTATTACTAGAGAGGGACTTGTCTAAACCCTCGTGGCTGAGTGCTTCGGTCAGCACTTCCTGTTTGTTGAAGAGATGCTCGTATTTTTCGAATTGGAGCTCATAGTTACTCTTGATATCGCTATATTTAGTAGTTTTCGATGCTGAATCACTTATTCGTTATCATTTTTTCGAATTTTAGTAGATTCGCTCGGTCAATAGGTTATTGCTTCGGTCAGCACCTTCGGCAAGTTTGTTGAAGAGATGCTCGTATTTGGCAAAAATTTGGGTAAAATTTCCGCACAGCCCCATACTATTGTAAAACAAATCTGTTTTCCCAATGGCAATGTATTGTTTTAGTCATTGTTTTCTCTATTCAAGAACTGAATGCATAATGAAGTATGGGGCTGTGCGGAAATTTTACCCTGTGCGATCGAAATAGCGTAGTGGCCTAAATTCATTTGGGCTTCCAAATCGGAAATGTGTTTTTCAAAGTAGTTGATTAAAATTAATTTTCTAGTTTACTCCTGGCTCGCTGTAAATTACATGATACATTCCTTCATTTTGAGCCTAAAGGAGAAGTATTTTACTTTGAGCGTGATACTCTCGCAAACAAATTTAATATTATGTTCTCAGTCTGAAACTATTGTTTCTTATAGCAAACTGCTGCTTTTGTCATGTCAGCACGAAATTAATTATCCTTTTAAATATAATTTGCTCTTAGTTCCCTTTGAACCTGCTTGAAAGTCTTTCCAGCAGTGGAAATGCTCACTTAGACTAAAGTATGCCAAAGCAACTTCATATTTGTTTTCACAATTTTCGGGGGGAGTATGTTCCCATTCCCCCTCAGAAGGGTGGTGCCTGTGGCATCCCATTTGTAGGCTAACTGCAAGTGAAAATCTCAGTCTTGAAGGTAGCAAAGGGAGGTCCTGCAGTGTGAGTTTTGTAGAATTCTTTAGGTTCCCCCCACTCCACTTGACTTTTAACCCTTAACACCCTAAGACATTGGTATTCATATTCTCCACACTGTTCTCTTTACATTTCCTATGGAACAGACAAGGAGAATTTATCAAAGAAGTATATTTGATAGTGAAACAAATAGAAAAGTCAGTTTAGAACATAAGAACTACACCAGTTATTTAATAGGTGTTTTAATTGATGAAAATCTTTCTTAGAAAAACCATGTTGACTGTGTTATTGCTAAAATAAGAAAGACCATACAAATGATTGCTTAGGTGGGGTATGTTATTCCATCATCTGTCCTCATAAATATCTATAAATCCTTAATTTTAACTAATATAGCAATTGACTCACTGCTTGGGGCAATGCATCTAAAAAATATATTGTAAACAAAATTGGTCTCCAAAAGTGAGTGTTGTGGTTTATCTACTTTCCTGACAGTAAAGAACATGCTATTCCCTAATTTATAAACGCAAAAATTCTACCTATTATCTTCTTACATTAGGAAGCTGTATGTAAATTAATGCTTGATTTTCACAACAAAAGAGCACCATCTAACATTATGAAAATTTTTGTGAGAATGAACAATTACACCTATACTTACTCATCAACATCACAACTCTTTAGGATTAAATACTCTAGTTGTCAAAATCTGGAATGAGATGGGTAATGAATAGAAAAATTTGTTGAGGAAATCCTTCAAAAAAGAAACAAAAAAGCTGGTCTCAATATTCTAGTGACTGAAAATTCTTCTGTTGAGCCTGATGAGATAATGGTTAAATTCAAACACTGCAAAATTGAGGCAAATTAAACTTGCAGTTGTACAATATCTTTGGTGCACTTAGATACTCAACAACTTTTTATCTTTTACAATGAATGTCCTTCATTTTCCTTTTTCTTTTCTTGTGTATCTTTTAATCTCTTTTATGTAATATTATCTTGTTTACTGCCAGTAAAATTTGCTAAAAATTTTCAAAATTTCATTTTTTCTCTTAAGTTGGAGAAACTAGTTTTAACCACTTAAAAGCTTAATTTGCCAAACAAAAATCTTAGAAAGGAGGCGAGATATGGCTGGAAGAATCTCTTAGGAAACCTTTCCTGAAGAACAAAAGGTGTCATAAACAGAAAGGCCTCCAGCAGTGTGTTGATGTTTTCTGCAGGCTTTCATCCAGGATCTCAATTTGCATACATTGTTTACAACACATCTTGCACTGCATATTCACTGGGAATCTCTTACACATTTTGCAAAATGTTGAGTTATGAGAGGCTTCATCAAACAGCCTAAAACAGTCAACTAAAAGTTGGTAAAGAGAGCCCAAGCCAAAGAAATTGAAGTTAATTGGTTCATTTTCCGTGGCCCCAGCTTGCTTGATGATGTTTGAATTATGTTTAATTTACGTTTTCTTTTCATGAAATGACCTTTCAAATTTCAAAGGAGTTCTTTGTCAGGAGGCTTGACAGGGGCTTTCATGTTGTGTTTCATTGGTCAGCAGCATGACTGCATTGACACGTGCAGTATTTCACATTGTCCAACCTCACAATAGATTTTCACAGGAACTAATAAGAATATAGAAATTGCCTCAGACACCTCGTTAGCCTGGAAGGCACCCTATTTTGTTGACAGCAATCCTAAGTAAAAAATTGCCCTGCCTGGATTAGCATCTGCTATCTGCTAGTCAAAAGAGTATTTTCTATTTGAATATGAGAAAATAGATAAAGCGTAACATGAGAAATTCAGAAACTTTTTAAATTTTGATGATCTCCTTAATTCTTGTGACCCATTACTTTTGATTCAAGGGTGATACTGTAAGGAGAAATTAGAAGCCAATCACAGCCTGTAATCTGCTGAGTAATACTGTCCAGTTTGTTTTGAGGTCTGGGGTAATGTGGAGGCCAGGAATTCAGTAAAGCAAACACCATCAATGTTGTGTTTAAGTGTTTACATGTGCCTACCAAAACAAAAACTGTGAAAAGTTTTGCTATTTCTATTATCTTTACTTTATAAGCTTTACTGTGATGTATTTTTTCTGAGATTTCTGTTACAATCTAATCACATGTTTGGCATCAAGTAAAGGGATATCAAATATTGTGTAATAGAGTGCATGGAAGTTTTCTGTGTTCCATTTGACTTCATCTTTGATTAAACTAACCATTATCTACAGAAGGTCTCTGTTTATTACAGTTTCTTTAATTGTAGCATGAGTAGGACAATTTTCCCCAAAGGCACCCAATTTTGTTGATAGTAATCTTGAGTAAAAAATTGCCCCACCTGGATTAGCATCTGCTATCTGCAGGTTGAAGGAATATTTTGTATATTGAATATGAGAAAATAGATAAAGTGTGACAGGAGAAATTCAGGAACATTTTAAATTTTTGATGATCTCCTTTATTCTTATGACCCATACATTTGATTCAAGGTTGATACTGTAAGGAGAAATTAGAAGCCAATCACAGCTCTTAGAGGTTAAAGGGTTAAAATGGAAGATGCCTCAAACTTATTCTATTGATCTGTTACGTGATATTTAACTCATTTTTTGAGTGCTTTAGTATTCTGATGTTTCAAAGTTATAACAAAGTAATGATTTTTGTGTGTGCTCTGTAACGTTGCCTTCTTTGTATTAAGTACAAGCATTTCTTTGCAGAGGACTTGTTTTCATGGCTTCTGCTACCCCATCACATCCTACTACCCAAGAGACCTCTAATTATGCCTGGCTCTGTTTCCTTCTTGTTGAAGTTGGATCACATGTGCTAAGGGAGATCTTTGACAGGATATATCCACCAGGAAATCTTCACACAGTTCTGACTGATCCCAGAAATCATGCCAAATTGCAAACACTTTGAAAGAAGAGAGTCCTGACTACCTCCTAGTAGCACAAACTGTATCCTGTCATCAAATCACCAGTTTCCTCAGGGAGCTTTGACACCCCCCTACTGCTATTTCTTCTGAGGAATATCTGGGGTCTGACTCTCCCTGCCCCTGGCCAGGATGACCTTCCTCTGGTAACAGACACCACTCCAGCAGCTGACATCACTCACATCAAGATCCTTAGAGACAGAGTTTACAGCTGTGTTACTAGTGGTTCAGTTGATGATCTAACTTTCAGTTGCTACTGGAATGATATCAAAGACACCTTTCAGCGTATTGGAGGGGCACACTATCAGGATGTTATCAATGATCTTAAAACTGATTTTATGGATACTGATTTTGAGGAGGACTACCAGGAGCTTTTTAAAGAGTGGTTGAAGGATGAAGACTGTATCACAGACAAATTACATAAAAATGAAATGGTAAAAAGGCCAGGAATGAGGATGACCTCGAGGGTTCCATTGCGATATATGAACAAAATTCAGGAAAGGAAGGTTTGTGTGATTTACTTTTGTTGATCTTAAGGTTTAAAATTCCTCTTTTGTATCAATAATGTTAGATATTGTGGATCATGAAATAAAAGGATTTACTTCCAATATTTTTGCTTGGAAAGTCATAGGTACATTGTATATACTGGTAATAGTAAAGTTTTGTCTTTTTTTTTCCTTGATGATGTGAATGAATATTATTCTATGAAAAATTCATAACTGAGATATAATTTTTACTGAAGATGATAGATTTAAGTCCTAATTATTTGAGTGAAAGATGATGTTACTCAGTGAATGACACCACCATGCAAACTCAGAGAAAAAAGGGAAGCAATCAGAGGTGTTTTTTTTCTTTAAGTGTGTCTGTGTTATTTTGCACTGTTTTATCAGTTAGTGTGGGCTTAAAATGTTTTCTGCTGCGTCAAGGATGCATTGACCTAATTACTATTCATAACCGGTTTTTGTTTCTTTTCCTTCATTGTCTTTTGGTTTTCATTCAGATCTGCTAATAACTTCTAAAAAATGAATGGAAACAAAAAAAAAAAAATTAAAAACAACACTCTTCTTTTTCAGAGACAGTCATGATACCAGGGGAAAATACATCAGCACAGAATAGCAATGCAAGCCCACCAGAGCTCAATGTTACACTTCCATTGATGAGTGATCTTCCTGAAACCTCTTTTGCTTGGAGCAATGTTGAACTTCATGTTGATATTCTTTTATTAACAGTGGAGGACTGTGAGTTCTTAAGCTGCTTTGCCTACCTCAAGGAACTCTTTAAGAGTTACCACAATAGTACTGGCCCTTTGTACTTTGGGTGCATGGGTGATTATCATGGAAAGAAAATGAAAATTGCACTGATGAGGTGCTCCAAAGGTCCTGATGTTCCTCGAGGTTCTTTGTCTGCTTCTAAAGATGCCATCTTACTACTGAGACCTGAGGCTATTTTTTCTGTTGGTGCCTGCAGTGGTTTAAACAGCGAAAAGGTCAAGTTAGGAGATGTGGTTGTTTCAGCAAAGCTGATAACAGCTGCACACAAAACTCCCCCCAGCAGAGATATTAGTAACCTGATCAAACATGTGGCTGATGGGTGGAAGGCACCTTTACAAAATGCTGATGAATATGATGCCAAAGTGCATTGTGATGGAGTGGTTCTGAGCATTTCAGAAGCAAACAGAGACATGATTAGGAAACATCCTGAAGCAATTGCAGTTGAAATGGAAGGTGGAGGTGAGAATCATAATAATTCAAATAACTGATGAGCGAAGAACTTTTGCACTTGAAGCTAGTGTTATGAAAAAACACTTATCTGGTATTGTCTCTGCTGGTTCAAGAAACAGATATACCATATAGGATGCCAAATTTGAAGGAATTATATATAATGGTGATTTTTAAATTATGTTTGGCTGGGGTAGGAAGATTTTTCTACAGGTGAAGGTGACTGAGATATATTCTGGTTAACTAAATTGAATGTGCTCCATCAGGATGTCATGAACTGTTTTAAATCTGTCCTCTAAAAAATGTTGAAAGTATCCTATGAAATAGTTTTAGAGTTGAGGAATGTGTAGTATCAGTCCCTGTTAACCCTAAAACTCCCATGAGTGACCAAGACAGAGTTTCTCCTTACAGTATCAATATGATATCAAGCAGACAAGTAGTGGGAAAACAAAAAAAAAGTCAATTAGAGAATTATTGGTAGATCCAAAACCAAATTCTCCCAACTACGCCACCTGTAACATCATAGGAATTGTATGACAGATGCTAAAGAGAATTACCAAAGAGATCTTAGGAGTGAAAGGGTTGACTCTAGCTGACAAAAATTTGTCTTTTGAGTAATACTGAAAGTTACTTATGAAACAAGATGTACATTTTTTTAATTACTGGTTGAAAAAAAATTAGATTTGGTACTAGCCAATGTCTTTCTGGGATGTGCATGTGTACGAGCAGGTAGATTGTGAATCTTTGTAAGCTTTCATTGAACAATTATTTTAAGGATTCTACCAAAATTAGCAATATAGTTAACAGACATGAGTGTTTTTTTTGTTGAAGGAGTGTATGCGGCAGCCCACTTAAGACAGAATGGGTGGTAGTCAAGGGCATCAAAGACTTTGTGGATGAAACACTGTCTTCAAGTAAGAAATGAAAACAAATTGCCTGTGTGATGGCAGCATCTGTTGTGGCCAACATTTTGAATGATCCAGTCATATTCCAAGATTGGCCTCACTTTAATGCAGGTATTGCTTCCTGTCTCAATCTTGTCTTTTTACAAGGATAGGTCTGACTACAGCATATTCTTGTATGGATTATAAAATTAATCAAGATGATTTAATCAGTATTATTCACAAATAGGAAATTAAGTTACCCTTATTTGAGTTAACATACCAGTAGGTTTACCAAGGCCTCTTAAAGTGATGGGAGAAAAAAACTTGTGGTCAAATTGAGTGATGTAATGATAAATAACAATTCGCTCCACGAGCCAGGTGAATTGGCCTGTATTCTAAAGTTAGCTTGGTTTATGTAACACCACCAAAATATGGAAAATTCAGAGGTTAATGACATCTGCCAAAGTGATTTGAAGTGATTTGATATGTGTTCCTCACAGTTTACCAACAAGAAATGCAGCAAATTGTTTGAAACTAAAAAAATAGATTTATCCAGTACTGCATGTATGGATATGGAAGTGATAAATGCCAGCACACATGTTTATGGTGTCTTGTTGTTGTTGGTTTTTTTTTACGCTTTTTTGGAACCTGAGATAATATTAGTTTGAGATGAATGAATCAGATTGTAAGTAAATTTCTTAAGTAAATTGGTTTAAAGAGACGACATTAATTTTTTGTTTCTTATTTCATTTAGGTGCCAATGAATTACCCTCTCAAGGTAAGTCCAACGTGTTTTGATGAGTGAAGTACTTTGTGTAGTTACGTCCATAACTTATCAACCTGACAGGTGGTAACTAGTCTGTAGTAAGGATTGAGTACATATGCTGCCCGTTTTAGGAAAGATTTCTTTTAGTTTTTTGCTTGGTCATTAGTACTATGTACAGTACTAACGGTGTTCACCAGTACTACAGTACTATCAGTACATATGCTAACTGTGTCACTAGCGTATTAACGCACTAGCGTACTAACTCCACTTCTCCGATGAACGAACTGCGACGTTATGTACTAGCGTTCGATTAAAGGACTGCATGTCTCTTGTGTACCAACGTCCTAGCGTACTAACTACACTTCTCCGACAACCATGAATGACCTGCGTCGTTATGCGCTAGCGTTCGATTAAAGGAATACATGTCACTAGCGTACCAACGAACTAGCGTACTAACTACACTTCTCGAATAAGCATGAATGACTTGCGTACCAACGTACTAGGGTTCGATTAAAGGACTGCATGTCTCTTGTGTACCAACGTACTAGCGTACTAACTCCACTTCTGCGACAAGCGTTTACAAGCGTTCGATCAGAGGACTGCATGTCACAAGCGTACCAACGTACTAGCGTACTAGCTACATTTCTCGAACAAGCATGAATGACTTGCGTACCAACGTACTAGTGTTCGATTAAAGAACTGCATGTCTCTTGTGTACCAACGTACTAGCGTACTAACTACACTTCTCGAACAAGCATAAGCTGGAAACCACACCGCTTCGCGTCGTGGTTTCTTACGCTTATCTCGTGTTCTCCCAACTTCCCGCGTGTTTACATCAGGCTATGTAAACACGGAAACCATTTTACATTTCTTCACTAGTAACTGGACCGTGATTCGACTCATTCCTATCATTAGCTCGCTCAAGCTTAGAAAAAGTAGACAATCAATATGATACGCGTAAACAAGTGTCTTGTTGAAGTTTTCTACTTTTTATCGATTATGGAACCCATTGAAGTGAATGGAGAGAATGCTGAGGTAACTATTTGGTATGAGAGAAGCTAATTCCTCAAAATTTGAACAATTTCGGGTCCCGGACAGTTCGGCGAAATTATCGTTTCACATCATCTTTTCCGAGACACTGCACTCCCATACCCATTTTCCCCCAAAAGTAACGTCCACTCCTACTTATTTAGAATAGTTATTGTCCGTCAACCAGTATCTCTTTCTGTTTGAAAACGTATCTTTTTGGGAAAAGGGATCAGCCTCGAACCATGTTAAAATTATCAGCACTATCTTCCCCTCAAATCATTATTTCATAAAAATGTTTAGTTCCTAGTGCTTTTATAATTCAGAACCTGAGGGGTCTTTTCTGGATGACTTTTAAGTCGTGTAACGATTCGGTTTTTCGAGGTCAGCGTTAAAAAAATGGCCATTTCGACGAAGTATTATTTATCAGATAACTAGTTTGAATATGTTACCTTGAACGTGATTAAGTCGAGATGTTTTAAACACAAATCGTTTTTATCCCAAGAGAGGGGTAAAATAGTGTGGTTTCAGCCTCGAACATTTTCTGTTTCATTCGCCCCGGAGAGTACGGAGAAACTTCGATTAGGACAGTTACCACTCACACTCACCACGGCATGTTCATTTGTTTAGCGCGTTAGTACTTTAGTACTCGGTACGGAAAACTCATCACGGCGTGTTCATTTGTTTAGTGCCTTAGTACGTTAGTACCTTAGTACTCGGTACAGATACTCACCACGGCATGTTTATTTCTTAGTACGTTAATACTGTATATAGCGACGCTTGATCGCCGCTAGCTGGACCGTACGAATCTCACTGATCGACACAACAAATATCGCCCCAATTTCTTTCTGTTAAACGCCTCCTTTATTAAATGTCGTATTTGACCGTGAAGCTAAAAATAATTGATTCACAAAATTAGGGACAAGAAATTAGCTATAGAAACACTCGAGGTAAATTAAACTTACATTGTTGCCGGATCTGGCGAGAGTTGACACAAAAAAGACCTTTCCTTCCTTCGATAAAAACGACAGACAATTTCTTTCAATTAAACCACGAGTGCTTGCGAAATCGATCGAATTATTGAATTGCACAATAGATCCGTTCTGTTTGGAAATGCGATACCACTTACGGAACGCGTGACGAGGCACCTAGTGTGACTTTTACAGATTATTAATTAAACGATTACTAAATCAAAACAAGGGATAAACCCGTGCCTTAGGGGCACTTACACTGTAGTACTCGGTACGGACAACTCATCACTGCTTTTTGGTGATTTGTTTTGTGCGCTTGTACGTTAGTACCTTAGTACTCGGTACAGACACTCAGCACGGCATGTTTAGTGCGCTAGTGCGCTAATACGCTATTATTGTAGTACTTGGTTCGGACAACTCATCACGGCTGGGAAACTTTGTGACAATAGGTTTAATACTCACGCTGCAGCTCTCGTATAAGAAAAAATAATATCTGCTCAACATTTTTTCACTATCTTCACCATTTATTTGGTCGTACGTCATTGATAAGACTTGTTATTAACTTTTAATGCTAGAAAGAGTAGTTCATCAATGTTTTTTAAACCTTCCCTATTATATCAGTACGTTTAATTTTATATATTTGGTATTGATTGCTAGGCAACCATTTGGTAATGCATGCCTCTGAAAACAAACAATTCAATGATCACTGTATGGAATTGAAATTTTCGTGTCTGTGTATTTTGATCCACAGATTGCACCCAAATTTGCTTTATTCTATTCTTACTTCTTTTTTCTGTTGCAATAAGTATATTCTTCTTATTGTTGTTGATGCTGCGGTTCTTTCCCTGAATAATTGATTATATCATAAGGAGGGTAGTTATAACTTGTAGATCAAGAAACATTCTTCTTCCTGACCTGTTTGCATTCGTTGCCACTGAGTGCCATTCTTCCTGTGTGACTTTAAGTCTGCAATGAACATTTAGGTACCTTTTGGATGACTTTGCTGTCGCAAACGCTCTTTAAGCAAGTGTAGGGAGGGGATTCGGGAATTTTTGACAGAGGAAGGGGTGTGTCAAAAATTACTTATCGATCTGCCCTCTCCCATGCCCTCCTTTCCATCCAGCTCACCTGGGGTTTTCGGATGCGCAACTGTTTTTTTAGCTCGACTTTCGCCCTAGACGCAGGCGGTGTGCGCACTCCCATTGCGTTGCCTTGTGGTAGCTTCATTTTCAATATGGCGGTGAGAGCGGCAGAAATCGGCAGATTTTGACTGAACATTCCGTAACAGTTAGGCCACTCCTTTCACCTTTCACCATAGGTGAATATAACCTGATTTATTCTGAATGTGTAAAAGTATTTTTTGTACGTATTTGTCGGGTATTCTATGGCTCTCAAGGACAAACGCAATCACTGTTTTTTAGTATGTAATTTGAGACCAAATTTCGAGAAGGTCAAATTTGATATACGTCGTAGTTTGGAGCCTTTCAAAGATTTGGATGGCCGCTTTGATTCTTCTTAAACAGCTCTGACCAAACGCTCTCAAACGCTCTCCAACGGTACATGTGTTTCGCGCATTTTAAGTGCTAGTGTTTGAGACCGATTATGACCAAGAAAAGGCCTATTGTTGCGTTACACAGCGTTACTATTGTATACTCGATGGTGTCGTAAATCTACTTTCCTAGTTAGAAGCAAATTAACTAATCGCGAGTGCTGTATGGAAAATCTACTATCTTGATCATTAAATGAAGGACAGTTGAATTAGAGCAATGAAAGATGTCACTTGGCCACTGAATAACTCTACAATGCACACGGCGACACGCCGGGTAAGCCGGAAAGCAAAATGCAGTCGATCGTGAAAAGGTGTTGATAGACTTGTGAGACTCTTGCCATTCGCTTGCGCTTTTAAATCATCTGACCTGAAAACTTAGCTTTTATTAAGATATCTTTTAATGACTTTCCTTTACGATGTGATAGTAAGGGTTAGTTTTAAGGGGTAATTTCCCTGTCTGTATGTTCTTGAGGTTTGGAAAAGCCAAATGAGATTGTGTTACAAAAGTTAATATTTTCACGTGTGCGCGCTATTTTCTTTGTTTTCAAGTATACTGTCTCTCCTGCAGAAGATAACTCCAGAGATATGGTTATCAAAAACTTATTCTAAGTATTCTTTATTCTTTTAAGCATATTTGAAAATCTGTATGTTTTTTCATTAAACATTGAGCGTGACGAATTTGGTCTTAGAAGGCGTAACGCTTCTCCTTTTGTGAGTCCCGTATTTACGCCTTAAGTGTATGACATGAAAAATAATTCGTATAAGAAGGTAGCTGTCTCTTTGTAATGAGTTTGCATGTCAAGGGTTGATTCCCTGTTAAATAACTCGCGAATTTGATATCATTCACACAGCCATCGGCTGAGTGTAACTGCTGCCAAATGAATAAATTCTTGGCCAAGGCTGCAGTTTCGATTCTTTCTGAATCTCTTCAGTTGCCTCCTAACAACGAATTTGTCGCGGAGGAATAACAGGAGTCGCGCAGGCCTGCCAACACTTTTTAACTTTCGAGGGAATGGCAACAGACAGTGAATCCCCATTACATTCCACGTTTATTCGCGCTATCTTGCTGCCACCAGAGATGTTCACTCGACCGCAACAGGATGCTAATGACTCGCTTTTCGTGTTACGACCATGATGCAACGAAATCAGAGTGCGCACACCGCCTGCAGCGCAGGTATACTCGTAAAGATCGCTCTCGTGTTCCTGCCTGGTGGAGCAGAGGGGCATTTCGTCAGCGCATGCGCCTATAAAATTTGTTCTGCGCGTTCGGCGTCAATTTGAAATTTTCAGTGCCCTTCCGTGGGTTTTCAAGTGGGCGATCGACACCTTTTTGTAATATTTTTTTGGAGAGGGATGAAAGCGTATGACTAGTTTACCACCATTTCTAACTCTGTGGATACTCGTGGAGTTTGCTGGCTCTTCGGATGAGGATATTTTAATGATCAAAGTGTGAACAAAACGCGAAAAAAGGCCGAAAACTGGAAGTTTTAGATTTGATATACTAACGATCAAGATGTGCACATGAGGCAACAAACCTTGAAGGTTAGTCTTGAGATGTTGATGTCTTAGCTCTGTGAATCACGAAGTTGTATGTGGAGACGATCGTGAGATATTCGTCACGATAATAGAAGGTAGTTTAGAATTTGATCTTATTTTACTTCAACTTTGAAATAAAATTGCGTTAAGTTCGAGTTGGCTCCCAAGCTTCAAATCACCTCAGATAACATCGCCTTTTCTTTCTCTATATAGTCACATAGAACACAAGGCTTTAAAAAATGTTCCAGCTTCAGGATTGAGTCGCTCTTACTACAATCAGTTCGACGAACTCGTTTTTGAGGGGTTGAGATGGATTTTCCAAGTCATGGCTCACAGCTGTCTTTGGCCTTTTTGCTCTCCAAGTCTGTCGTACACGGTATGTAGGCATGTGTCTTAACAACGGTTATAGTCTTGCCTCAATCATCTCCGGTTTTTTCTTATTTTTTCAATGTGTTTAGGTGGGAAATTTTCTAACTGGCTTTTAGAGCTTGAAGTGCTAACTTAAGAGGATAAACTTCAGTAGAACTGATTTATCGCATGGCCCCCAAATCCCTCCCCACTGTCAGTTCATTCTTTATTAATTTAGCTTTCTGACCAATTCATTTACCTAAAAAAAAAAATAGGTGGGCTTTGTCTCATGATTTTAAACTGGTGCCATTTTTCTTCATGTTCATGTTTTATGCAAAACGAATGGTGTGAGCTCCATTCTGTTTGATTTAATTTAGTAGAATGTTTCTGCCATGGGAAATGAATTTGAGGTGAAGGGTACTATGAAACTCACAGATTAAAATTGTCAAACTTTCGCTGGTTCTTAAAATATGAGAGGAGTGATACAACAAATGTATAATTACTCGGTGGGGCTGGAACTACTTGTTTCTTTAGAATGTAAACTTCAGTATTTCTGTCATATTTAAAAACGAATTTCACGTTCAAATGTCTTCAAATAATGTAATGACTTACATTTCACTTTGCCAGAAATGTTGCGATCCTTCAATTTTTATTTCTTAATTGAGACTGATGATAGGAATTAACTTTTATGTTCTCTGCTGTTTAGGGAGATGTGACGTGACCGCACTACATATACTGACAGAATGGATAGGTGAGACATTCAATGTGCCTAGGTGGTATTCAAGAGAATGCAATTACCTAGTACCAGAAGCTTACTACTAGTATAAATGATCAATCTTTTGTCCTCTCCTTGCAACTTGCCTCCACTAGCTTATGCTATAAGCAACTTGTGTCTATACCATATTCACAATTATAAAATTACCAATAAAGTTTTTAAAAGTTTTGTCCAAATTTTATTGGAAAAAATATAAAGAGTGATCAGGTGAAATATTGTCATGTTCCTTAAGAGTGCTGAGCTTCCAGTGAGAGCTATAAAATTTCTAAGTGACTGATATATGATTTGTCTGCCTTAAAATTGGCACAGCCAAACCCCTGGCTAGAAAACTATAAATTTCCCCAAATAGGCATTGAAGCCAATGTCCATTACTGCAGAATATGCAATGTTAACATCTCCTTTTGACTTAAGTCTCATTTGTCTCATATGGTGGATGTAAATCATCCATTTTCATAAAGAGATCAACAAACCTCTCCACATAAGTTTAATCTGACCTTGTTTAGTCCTGTTCCCAGGAAAAAAAGGCTTTTGGAAATACTTTGTTTTTTATCCTCACTGTTACATATCAGTCCTTCTGTTTCTTTGTTGTTTGGCATGTAATAAGAGTCTTTTCAGACCATTGAATTGTTAGATAACTCTTGGAATTTAATGGGTTGGAGAATAAAGTTGGGAAGAGAGTATATGATTTTGTTGTGCAGTTGAAATGATAAGTGAATATGATTTTTATCAGGAAATAATTGATTTATTTAATTATTCATTTCACAACTGGAAGCCCAAACTAGTAGTGGTTTTTAATTCATAATTTCACCACATCATTGACCATATCTGATGATATTTCCGAGACTAATGATTGAAAAGACTTTTCCTTACTCCGTTAAAATCCACAATTATTCATCCATTTCTAATAAGCTCTTTGATCTAAGGCTACCATATCTCTAGTACTAACGTTGTCTTACTTTTCTTTACTCGAAATTGACCTTTTGTATTTACAGCAATCCTTCTTTTCTCCAACAACACGACCGTTCTCTGGAATGCACGTTCGGTATAGTTCATATTCAATAATACTCGAACCTTGAACTCCAAAGTAAATTTCATGAAGGCGCGAAGGTACACTGTAAAGCCTGTTAGTGCACGCGCTTGATGAATTGTTAAAAACCACCCCAGGGAACAAGAAAACTGAAACACACTGTAAAGCCTGTAAGTACACGCGCTTTCTTTTAACTGTTGAATAAAATGAATAGTTAAAAAAATCACCCCAGGGCACTGAAGAACACTGAAGCCCTTTAATGATTGACGCGCTTAACGAGGGTGACCAATAACTAACCATTTAGCATCAATTCTCTCACCTTAATATTTACCTGACTCAACAATTATGAACTTAATCAAATTTTGCGCGGGGTATTTCCATCATGGAAAGGGCGAAAAGAAAACACCCTTTTTACAGTCGCTTTTTTTTTTTTTTTTTTTTTTTTTTTTTTGACTTTTTTTACAGTCCCCTTTTTTCGTTTTTTTTACAGTCCCTTGTCTTTCGCGACTGTTTTTTGGCGACTTTTCTTTGGTGAATTTTTTTGGCGACTTTTTCCGTGGGCTCAGAGCATAGCACGTGCGGGAAAATGGCGTCGTCAACGTCGTCAGCCACAGAAGATACAATGAAAGAGGTCAAATGACCATAAATGTTAATTAAGAGTGGTTTTTTAGAATTATTGAACATCAACAGGACCATCGCCACTGGCCTATAAAACAGCTAGGACCTCTTTTTGTGCAGCTACAAATTGCTGCCTTGGACCCATGTGAACTGGCCCAGCCTTGCAAAAGGAAACAACCATGTTAAATACCCTATGCACAAGAAAAAAATCGACGAAAAGGGCGACCAAGAAATATCCTCTAAAAACTCAAGTGCTAATGCAAACGCGGGGTTAACGCTTAACTGCAGGTTTTATTAAATGACCCACAAATTTCACGATGAAATACTTTTTGATCCTTATCATTTACACGAGAACAATGAAGCGGTTCTCAACGATGACGATCTTTTGTTCGACTGCATAAATCTTCATTGAATAATCAAACTTATAGTTAGGCAAGCTATAGACTATATTTTCAGAAGGTTTAGGACTTCAAGAAGCCATCCTTTCACATCTTGCTCTTTTCCCAACCAAACTCGGTTTGGTTTACTGCAACCGTCGCTGATCAAACTGACTACCAGTTAAAGCTTTCTAGAGGCGTAATCCACAAACTGTAACTTGAAAGCTTCCTTTTTACCACTACAGGTCCAAAGTACCCACTTCAATGCATACATTATAGTGAATAACCCACTACACAAAGCTATGAACTTCCATCCTAAAATCTGATCACTGAGGGACAATTTGTCCTCTTAGCAAAAATTTCGGGGGACATTTTCATTTTTAGGGGGACAGACAAATTAATTTTTATCCATCATTTTTTTTTATATTCATACAGGCAAGCCGACAAAAATAAATTTTTTTACCTGATCTTTGTAATATAAGAAAAGTGATACAAACAAAAAAAGTTAAGTTGTTGGTATCAAGACTTTCTTTTTCTCGTCATATTTAAACAGAGGATCAAAGAATATGCTTTATACTTCTACACACTATATTTTCAGAAGGTTTAGGACTTCAAGAAGTCATCATTTCAAATCTTGCTTCCAAACCAAACCTCGGTGATGAATTGGGACAGTTCGCTTTTCAACCGACTTGCTTCGTTCCTAAGGACAGAAAGCGAGCTCACTTAGAACTTCTGATGCTGCACACTCCCTATGCTTCTGTTTACAAACGATGCTCCCGTTTCTGAGGATGACGAGGTTGTCTGTAAAGGGGGGTAGGGGGTAATCTCCAATCCCTACTATCCCCTTCCCCTTGATAAAAAAGTATTTCCTAGGATGAAATGGTCGTCTATGAAGGGGCAAAGGGTAATTCCACTCCCCCTCCCCCCCTTCCTATCATTTTCACAAAATCCTTTCTCGAGAATTCTGGCTTAAAAAGCCGTGGGTAATCCCTTTTCCATGCCACCTTGTCCCCTTAGGCGAGAAGGAATGCCAACCTAATGTAAAGAGGGAGGTAATGATACATTTGGGTTCAGAAGAAAATCATTTTCCCCCACCCCACCCCACCCCCATTTCACTGTTGATTTTTCCCCCTTCCCTCCGTAAACCTCAGTTTCTGCTACAGCTGCTGTCATTAATTAATTGCCAATACGTAGGACAGAATTACCCTAATATTCTCGCATGGTTTTTGATTTTCTCAAGTCTTGTTATTTCCTGATCCAGTTTGATGATGTTTTCTTCCAAATTTTCCATTTCTCTCTGAACCAGAGACTCAAGCGTCGCGATGGTTGACGTCAGTTCCCTGAAATAAAATAAAATAAAATGTTTCTTTATCTGAAGTAATCGGGTATTTGGCATTGTTATGTATCTTATCGCCAAACCGTTGAAATACCGCGACATCAAAAGCGAACGAGCCGACACACGCACTGTCACAAGATTATATAGCTAAGACAGGAATGAACATGTGGAGAGTCGGTCTAATATTTGAGTTAAAGTTGATAACACCACTTTTTCTACACAAGAGGAATTAATACGCAGTAATCCTAATAACAAGATCAAAATAACAAACAAGAATGAGGAATTATTCAGCAAGTGATATTCAGTTAAACCAAAGGCAATTGAGGTATAAAAGTTCCTCTACAGAATCAATCCGTTGTCAGGCTGACAGTCCATTGAATGAACACTTTTAATACCAAATGGCATTGGTTACGTGGGATAGAAGTAATAGCATAACAGAGGTAACGACACCTAAGGCTTTGAATGCTTAGAATAGCATACCGAATGGGTACAAAATCAAACAGCCCTGGACGATTCTGGAATCGTTAAGTTACTACCCTTGGTTCATCCAATCAAAACTTCCAGCCTTTCACTAAATGGCACGGTGTCAACATTCAGTTTCAAGTCAAGTGAATTTACCTTCTGCTCACCTTTTGGCTTAAAATGGGGCTGCTACGCGGGAGAAATCAATTAAGGCAAATCAATGTTTGGCACCGAGCGTAAAGCGCGGTAAAATTTGTGTTGTGTAACAGTTTGTAACCTGATTGGTCAAAAGCATGACACCTGGTCTGATTGGCAAGACAGCGGGTGTAAACCGCGGGAAAATTCGCGACTCTTGAACGATTTGCGACCTAATTTGTCAAGAACATGACACCTTATCTGATTGGCAAGAGGCACGAATTCAAACAAAAACCAACCACAAGGCTTTGTGGGTTAAAAAAAATCTAACCAACAATCACATTAAAGACGCTTCAAAAATCTCATAGCAGCCAAACTAACCGTTTCACTCGTTTACTGCACCCGTCGCTGATCAAACTGACTACCACTCGAAGCTGTTTAGAAGTGTGATCCACAAACTGTCGCTTGAAAGCTTCTTTTTTACCACTACAGGTCCAAAGTACCCACTGCCATGTATACATTAAAGTGAATAACACTCCACACAAAGCTATGAACTTCCATCCTAAAATCTGCGATTGGAGAAACACAAATTGGAATGGACGCTTCGTATAAGCATACATACAACTATAATGTTGCGTTGAAACTTAAGGCACATTTTTTAGATGCGACCATGTCTGTACAGCGGTCTAACGTATACGCATGTGTGAATGTTGAGTAATAACTGTGTGGTGCGCTTTGAGGCTGCCAAATACAGGTTGTCTCACACGAGTTACCAACAACCACACAAGCTAGTAAGGGCCCGTTTACATGGAGGTGGGGAACCCCTGGTAGGTAAGGTAACCCGCCTAGCCGTGGTCGAAAAATAAAACGCGTTTACATGCAATCTTACAACCCCGGGGTGCTGGGGTGAGGTTTCTTAAGATTGTTGTTGCGCTTCCAATTGGGAGTTTGAGCAGAGGCGTCCCAAGCTCACATCTCGAAAAAGACGAAAGATTAATTCTCGGACACATGTGTATTTATTCATGAAAGCGTCACGCGTTGTGTTACGCGGTGTTTGGTTTTGCGAGAAACCGTTGACTCTATACGTTAGTTTGGGAAACCAAATATAGTCGATTTACAACGCTAAATATTCCGAAATGTGAACATTTTACACTCCTTGTCTGTCCGTTGCGGTTTCTGGTGATTTCCGCCATTAGACGGCTAGGAAATGTACAAAGTTTTAAAACATACATGTTTCGCGTTTGAGCTTTTTGCCATGAACCGCGACCCCGGCTAGACGGGTTACCCCACCTTGACACGTTTACATGGCAAATTGTCACCCCGGCTGCCAGGGTTACCCTACCTGGCAGACCGGGCAGCCCGCTTAGGCGGGTCACCCCACCTATCATGTAAACGTGATCAAAATAAAGTAAGAAATTATATGGGAAGGCGGGTTAACCACCAAGGCGGGTTACCTCACCTTCCTAGGGTCCCCCAAACAAGCCCTAAGTTATGGTGTTTCAGAAGCACTTTCTTTCGGTAAAGCTCAAAACAGTTCGGTAAATCAACTGGACACCAGGGCTGAGTTGTTCAAAGCTGGGTTTAGATAACCCAGGGTTAGTGTGAAATCGGATTTCAGCTCTGGAAGCTTTAAAGGAAAATTCAGTAGAATTCTTTTTGTCAACAATTTGATGATTAGATGCTCCATATAGAGTAGAGGAAAATGATCCCAAAAAGGCTATCGAACAAAGAAGTATAGAAACCCAGATTAAAATTTAACTCTGGGTTAGCGCTAATCGGCTTTCGAAAAACTGGGCCCAGGACTTGAAATAGCTTAGGGTTAGGAAAGTCTCACGCTTTCCTTTCCCTGCTTTTGTTTCCTTTAGCAGATTTCTATTGACCCCCTCGCGCATGCCCGACGTTTGACGGCTGAGCTTTATGCCTGAGGTTCTCTTAATCAATAAATATTTTAACCCTTACCAGTCCTCCAACTAGGACTACCTGCGTAGCAGCGGGCATCGTTAGTGAAGCTAGCCCTGGCAGTTGCCATGAGCCCCACAGTTCGAAAATAAATTATCGAGAGGCGACATATCCATCCAACCTCAGTGCAACTGGTTAGATGGGCAGAGGAGTTAATTGTGGATCAAAACAACAACTCAGAAATGGCTTTAAGCCATTTCCCTCGTTTGAAATAGAATTACACTAAACGGCTTCCTTTCGAAAGTCATTACAAAATTGTTAACGCTCTTCATGTGCTCCTTCGACCTTAACTCTTCTCTGACTAGAGTAATTTTTCCATCGTTTCTTATTCCATTATTAAAGAAGTGTTCTTACATTCACTCCCAAAGCGATGGCTAGCAAAGTAGGAATACATCCCAAGTTTCCGGAAATCGCCCGCCAGTCAAGAGAGAAGTGAAACTTGATATCTTCATGAAAACCAGTTAACAGTCTGGACACAGCCAGTGGGTAGTTCGCTTGGAAATCAAGACTACAAAAAATAAATATGATAAAGAAATTAGTAACAAGAAAAACGGATATTTACTCGTTTCCCCTCTTGGGTGTCTGCTTCCTGGTCTCTTAAAGCCATTAGTCTTGATGTCTTACTACACCGAGTCAGTAGATCTTTAACCTTTGACCGGCATCTAATTTCTCCTTACAATATCACCCCAGACTCACACATTCAGGTCACGTGCACTAAGGAGATGAACGCCAACTAAAGAAGCTCCTGATTGCTTCACAAATTCTCCTTGTCAGCACCTTAGGAAATGTGTAGAGAACAGTATGGAGAATATGCATACCGATGATAAGGGTTAATGGGTTATGGAACACAATACTCACACTGGAGTGCTGGGCTCATAAGATACCTCTGGTGTTTCAGGCGGAAGAAGACTACGAAGGCGATCTGGGAAAAAAGACAATATGGTCATTTGTTATCACCCAGGGGGAGGGAGAGGGGTGGGGTTTGGAGGATGCCGGTCTTATCAAGATAAAATTTACCAGATCTCCTCATAAGACCGTGAAATATTCTTATTATCCCCCCCCCCCTCGTTGGTAGTAAATTGATTTTGGCAGTCAATTTTCTACAGTCCCACTTTTCACTCTGTCGGTGACGACTGACCCCACTCCTTTCCCTCCCTGAAAACAACGTGATCCTTCCCTAAATCCTCCCCCCCCCCCACCAAAATTAATAACTGGTCCCTATGGACTCATGTCTCTTTAATGTTGGCTTCTTCTTCCTCCCCCTTTTTTTCCCCCCTACCACGTGAGTGACTTCGTGATGTACCATTAGTTATTACTCTTCCTCAGTTATTTTGCTACCCTGGTGCATATCCTCCGTAACAAGCGTTCCTGAACGAAAGAAGAACTATTTAATATCCTAACCGCGCGATATGTGGCGGGATGAGAGTAAAAGGGTTGTATAATGGGGGTGAGGTGGGGTGGAGAGGAAGGAAGGCTCGCAAGCGAATCCTGGCTTTTGAATAATCTGTTTGCCCAAAAATGCCACTTCTGATTGGTGCAACGTGATTGATTGATTTTTTTTGTTGCTTACATACACATTCATATTCACTCATCATTCATGTAACATAGGATAGTTCCTGAACACTGACCTTTCATTTCTTCTTGTGCCCCACAAATCACTTGAGTTTTAAAATTTGAACAATGATCCGTCATATTTCTTTCCAAGCCACTCTTGAGGTGATTGCACAGTTCCTGTTGACATAATCAGCGATATAGAGTTAAATTTCAAATACTTCTTCTATTGCAGTTGTTGCTCGTGAAATTGTCTATACAATTAATTTTCACCTCTTTGTATGTCTTAAACGACGCAGTATCAGTAAGGAATGGAGGATCAAACTCATTCACCAGCAAGGCCAATCCATCAATCTCTTCTGTCATAGCCGCTTTCACCTAAAGAAAGTAAAACATTTTGTTGAGTAAGCTACATCAGACTTTCTCACTGAGCTTTGAGTTAATAAGAATTAACACACAGGACGATGTGCGACACAAAGGTTTGAGCACCGGGTGGGTCAATGTGTCGTCTTCTTGAACAAGGCACCTAACTCTGACAGTCTCTCTCTATTTAGAGAAATTTTCGGTCATCACCAACATTTCACAAGTGCGGATGGACTGTTGCGACTGAAAATTTGTCCCAAGTAAAAACTGGACAAAATCGACCACATAAACAAAACTGTGGTAAATCCAGGAAATTGGAGGTGGAATCCTTTGGCAACTATGCGGGCCGCTCTTATGAACAGATGAGGCGCTTGAAATAATTTGAGCTTTGATTTTTTCCGGGACAATTCTAGTTTTGTTCGCTGCTGCGGAAAGGCTTTAAGAGTAAAAATGGATACAAACAAGGGATGGGGAAAAAAAAAAAAAGAAGAAATGCTGTCAGGGTGGGGACAGGTAGCATGGGATGGACTGGCTTCCCATTTCAGGGGGGGAGTAGCCATACTCTGGGTGTGGAAATTGGGAAAAGCTCTGACAGTTTGGTTCCGTAAGATTTTGTACCGACTTGTGTTCACCCTTACAACTGTAAGTCATCATACTTATTACAAATTAGGTAAATATCTGTGTGTACTCAGGTACTACAGGAGTAAAATAAAGGCAAACTCTTGATAAGTTTTTACCACTCACTTCAAAGTAAATTTGATATGCATATCAAAGGCACCTGACGTGCATTTGAGAAGCATGTCAAAAAAAGTCATCCAATTGATGACACTTTTTGATCTGCCTGTTCTGGAACCTTACACTGTGAAAAACTTGAAATTACCGTGATTCGAGACTAAATAAACAACAAGTATTAAACTTATGCCTCCAAAAGAGCATTTGAGTAGTTATTTTATTACCTGAACCTCAACTTCAGAAGTGATTTCCTCGATCCGGCATTTGAAGTCATGTTTACAGCTTATAAGCTGTTCCTTCACATATTCCAGTCTATTCTTTTCCTCCATCTTGGTTTTCTCCAGCTTAGATCTGAGTAAAATAGACCATATGAACTCAGCAAAACCAACAAATCACTGAAATCACTATTGAGAGGCAAAATAGGAAATTTATCTGTCTCTTTCTCACCTTTGCTGAGATGCAGAATCCACTATTTTTTGCAAACGAACCTCTACCATGTTTGCAATTTTCAACCCACTGAGTGCATGAGATTCAAACTTGGTTTGTATGGCTGACTTAGAAATACACTCCTATAAAATCAAGCATGTAAAGCCTCTATTGCAAAGTCAGAACAATTAATTAACACAAACTCTAGACAAGCAAATGTGTTTAACTTTAAATGGAAAAAGGTACATTAATTTACATAAACATCGTGACTCTGTGGTAGCAATCTTTCATTAGCTCTTACCAATGATTTAACACACAACAGACCCAGGGGTCTCAATAACCTTTTCCATAAGCAGCTGCCAATGGTGTTTAAAGTGACAGTTCCCAGAGAAAAGGGGTCAGAAGGCCCCTTTCCATGCTAAACAGATAACAGTTAAAGGTCTTTAAGGCGGCAGTAAACCACCTGTGACTAGCTTTTATGGAAAACCCCTATAGAGCTATATGTGAAGTTACCATTAGTAGTTCTATACTCCTTGAATAACAATGCCATTAAATTCCACATTGCAATCATCAAAATATTTTTGCCATCTTTTGGTTCATAGGGGAATCTACCGACAGACAAGAGGATTGGGACTACGCATATACGTGTCTGACTACCCTGGGTCTGAACGTATGAAATTCATCTACGTAGTTATTGTATACGCGAGCGGTACTGTAAGCCTGAACAGCAGCTACAATACCTCAAATTTGTGTTCAAAGTTCTCAAACTCCAACTGTCGTTCATCAAATCCCCCAAAATGAATGGCACCATCTGAAAAACAACAAGGCAATGCTAGTTACTCTATTTAAATTTAAAATCTTACTTGTTGACAGTTTGTGTTTATGCTGTTTCAAGAGAATGCACTTCTTGTTCAGCCACATACCTCCTTTAGGCATTCCTTGGTGTTCCAGCATTCTGGTATTTAACGTCTGGGTAAAACAGAAACAGGAAAAGAAAGTGGGAAAAATAAATAAACAAACTAAGAAGTGTGTCCTGTGTTATATTTCTCTTTGGATAATTGTAACAAAAACTTGAAGACTTGTTCAAAGTTATTTGCAATTGGTCCTTATAAACCCTGATACATAAAATCCAGCAGCTTACCTCTTTAGCTGAGACAAAAAACACTCTGTCTTCTACCTGTCCTTTGTCTACACACTTGAGCTCATCGGCAAGGAAACTGATGCTTCTACTGAGATGCTGATCTTTCACCTTAAGGAAACAGGTAAAAAACTTTAAAAAATCACACTTTATTACCATCATCTAAAAGTGGGGGGGGGAAGGGGAAGGGGAAGGGGTTGTTGTCCAGGGGGAAGTGGGATAAATGGTTTGTTGTCCCACCCATCATTATACCTAAATCCTGAATCCTGAATCCTGAATCCTGAATCCTTCCCCTCTATCTAAGCACCCCTCACCCCTCACCCCTCACCCCTCACCCCTCACCCCTCTCCCCTCTCCACCAGGAATCTATCTATACCTTTTTTTTTTTCAAGCAACAATTTCCTATGAAGAGAGCATCTGAGATAAAAGGCAACTCCAATGCTGTGTTTTAATTCCATTTTTGACATCTTTTGATTTCAAATTTGAATGGGTATCAAGGAAAAAATAAGTGCTTACTTACCAGCTTCATTGTGTCGGGTTCTGATGCAGATGCGTCCCATCTGTTATATAGAATGAAGATGTTTGGTCTTGAAAAACGCTGATTCACTTTGTGAAAAAAGCTTTTCTCCTGCAAATGACAAGGGTACCAAATGAGAAACCACACAAGCATGGGAAGGTTCAGTCAATGAATGCTACCACACTGGATAAATTTCTCCTGTAATAAGTCACATTTTAAAGCAACTGAATTTTTAAAAAACTTCCATCAAATTATAAGTTTGTATGTGGTGTATCTTAAATCTACACATAGCACATGAATGGTCATGAACATACCGCAACTGTAAGCGTTGACTCAGCATTAGCAACCAGGACAAACACATCAGCATCCAAACAGTGCTTATCTATCCACTCATTAAGATCATTGCTCACATCTATACCAGGACTAAAATAACAGTTGTCTGTGACTATTTATATAGCAATTTTAGGCTTCTTCTTCATGTAGAAGACACAGGATATGTCACAATAGAGCAATGCCTAATTAACCTATTGTTTTCAGTGTTTTCTTGTTTTTCTGTCTTTTTGTTCTTCTTAAACCTTCACACCCTAACATTAGTCCTCTATACATTCCCTAAGATGTAGACAAATACAATTTGCTAAACAGTCCAGAGCTTCATCAGTTAGTGATCATATCTTTTATTCTTGTGATCTTAATGTGTAATTCAGGGGTGAAATTGTAAGGACAAATTCAATTCTTAGGGTTCCAAAGTTAATTATACCGTACATTTCATCACTTTTAAATTGCTTACCTATCCACCAAAACAACATCCTCTGAAAACATTTTACAACTGAGGTTAAAAAAAAATACATTTTTTACAAAAATGAAAGCTTCACAAGTGATAACAATGTACAGGTAGAGCTTTATTGTAATGATACAAACCCTCTGATCTGATGTGTACCATGTTTGGAAAGTATTATATCTTTTAAAGGCACAAGAGGCGGCCTATCCAAGAGCTTTCCAACACTAGAAGTACATTTCCTTTGTTTATAAGACACTCCTTGAAAACCAATGACACAGCTTTATACCTAACTGTATGTATATTAAACAATTACTGAGGAAGTTGAGCATGATAACTTGAATTATCACAACCGAGTTCCGAGTTATCTGCCAAAACCAAAGGCTGAGGCAGATTACAAAGACACAAGGTTTAAGTACTACTTTTTCTAAGGCAGTCCTCTTGACTTCCCATCGTTGTCCCCTGCCTAACCAAATTAGTCAATTTGGTTAGGCAGGGACATTAAAGAACCCACCCACGAGATTGCTGGGGGGGGTCTGGCCTAGTCATTGTTAATACAGGATCCACTGTAATTGGCTAAAGCTGTCATGGTCTCCCTGCCTTAGATAATTAGGCAAAGCTAAATAAATAAAAATAAATCTTACAAAACAACACAAGTCCATTTGCTTGCTCAATTGTGCTCGTGTCAAAGATCATTTGCATAATTCTGAAAATTGATAAAGATCTCTTCTCGACCATTCAAACTTTGATCATTTATCTTCTATGTCAAAGATTTTAGGTTTTCTAAATGGAGAATAGAGAATAGATGGCATCCTAAAACATTGCATAAATGTGATCAGTTGTAACATTTGCATGCTGGCATGACTTTCAAAATAAACAAAGGTGACCGGAAGGCGTCTTCTCAATAATTTTCATTGAAATATCAGGTCATGAACTACGCACAGTGTGGAGAAGATCAACATTAAAGAATAAAATTTGGCACTGTGGTCATTAAAGACATATTGCATTGCTTAAAAGGGCACCAACAAGTCAAAATACATCACAGTGTTATTTACAAAACAACACACCTACACTCCGAAAGAATTCTTATATTGTCTCCTGAGATTTAGCACAAGGAACATGATGAACTAGCCCTCCTTTCTGCAAAGTTGTTTCCATCATTAATGATGTTACGCTGTTATGGACCACAATGGTTTTAAGCAACAAACTGAAACTTTCCTACGACCATCAAATTGCTTGATGTGATTGTGCAAAATTTTCCACCAGCCAAAAATCATTTTTGGCTTGTGGTGATGCAAAAAGAGAGAGTTGGAGAACAACTAAACTTTTTTTGAAACATGTGTCCTAAACCCTTTTCATGGGCAAAAATAAAAGAAAACTTTTTTCTGACAGGAAGTTGAGAAGACCACTCTTAGCAAGACCAGTACCTAATAATTCACGATATCATGTAAAAACTGAATTCAGTAATTGTTTTATTAGACATTTTCTAAAATCAATCTGGAAAAGGAGACAAGTTTGAGAACACTTCATCAAGAAAGGGTTTGGAAACTAGGCAGAATTTGAACTCCAAATGATAAATGCAATGTCTGCTGCAGATATTGGGTTATTATGTCAACTTCCTCTGCTTTTGTATATTGATTGAATGCTCTGGACCAATCAGATATTTTATTATAAGTCTAATACATAATAACATAATTAATCTGAAGGCAAAAAATGTCGATAAACTTAACCTCTTTGGAATAAATTTGGACAAGAACAATTCAAGTACAACAAGGGGCACTACACTCTACTTTTACAACTAATGAATAGAGTTTACAAGGTTGAACTGTAAATGCACTTTGATCGACAGGACAACAGTTACCTGTGAGTACATATGAATGATATAATAATTACAAAACAAAATCAAACCTGGACTTTGGCCAGAACACTTGAACAAGACTGCTAGGATCAAGCTTTTCTTCGGACAAGGCATGGGCAAGTTGACCTAATGACTGTTTCGATACCAAAAGAGAAAAGTATGTGATTATCATGGTTATTAACAATTCATTAACTTATACAGGGCATTTATCAATTGGAGTATTATTAAATCTATTTCTGCTTTAAGATAATTTAAGTACCAGTGATATTTTCTAAATTAAAAGTCAAACCGAAATTAATTGTTAAAACCATATAAACACCAGAGAAATGCTTCTAGTTTAGAATTAAATGGTATGAGTAATTGATCAAGGTTTGGGCCTTTCATCGCCAACAATTTTGGTTATGACGAATCCACACAGCCTCAGTGGTGCTTCCTGTGAATCTAACATGGTGGTTGTGTGTAGAAAGAGAAGTGTCGAGGAAATTGATTACATACAACTCCAAAGATTATCATCTGTGGTGTTGTACAATATGCCTCAGAAGAGGCTGAAAACTTACTCTTCAACAAACAATGTGTAAAGAATAATGTGCTGGTGAAAGGTTTGCAATGCGAGTATTAACAGCCCTTAAAAGAAAATAATAACTTGATACAAATTTTCTGTTAACATTTTGAAATTTTAAATGATACCCCTCAGAAGAGGCTGAAAACTTACCCTTCAACACACAATGCATAAAGAATAATGTAATAGAGAAAGGTTTACAATGTGAGTATTAACAGACCTTCAAAGAAAGAAATAACTTTAAAAAATGAATTTTCTGTTTACATTTTGAAATTTTAGCTTCAATCCATATTTTTCCTCTAAAAATGCATTTAGAATTTCTACACAGCTGATTGCCAGTGCATTATGTTTCTTGAAATTGTACCAGCTTTTTGGACAATTGCATGTGAATGCAACTTTAAAGACCACTTCTTTGCTGCTAACATACTGATATTTTACATAATTATGTTGAGCTATCATTGATGGAAACACTCTCAGACTCCTTAAACTGTGATAAAGCAGATTTGTGGAATAAATCAGACATTTCAGAGGTCTCAGAAATACTAGCTCATGCAATACAAACAAAAACTATTATTATTATTTTTTACTTTTCAATTTTTAGCCCGAAATCCGCTGCGCAAACTTGCTTATACGTTTACCTACTGGCTTAAAGGGTGCTGTAACACCTATCCCAGAAAGACTAGGAGCTTTAAAAAGCTGAAATCACATTGAAAATTTTGATACCAAACATGGCATACCTTGCAAATTTGCTCTGGAAAAATTGAGCTCTGAACGAGTTCCGGATCTCGGGAAGGGAGTTGATATTGCAGGTGGAAGCTTGTTTTTCTTTCTTGCAAGGCTCAGAATTTTTTGCATTCTTTACAAGGGAAAAGGATGGATCAAACTTTTCTCTGTAGACTTCAAATTTTAGGGTAGGGTTAACAATGGAGTCAACTATAGGTCTCCACTCTGGCAAGTGAAGTACCAAGCATAGGAACACTGATATCTGTCTCTAATTTTAGGCTTTTCAGCTTTTCTTTGCCAGCTATAAATGCTTAAATGGTCGCTCACCTCGATACAAAGCAAAGGAAAAATGAAGTGTTTTTTTTTTTACCTTAAGTCTTATTATTTACAGCAGTACACAGATAGCAGTCATTATAATGGCATCCTGCTCCGGCAAATGTTCTATCTGTAATTTTTAACCAACTTTTTCAAAGTATTAAAAATCTCTTCATACATTTCTTTGTAAAATTTGACACCATTTTTAGAGTTACATTTCTAAGAAACTGCTCATGCTATGTGGGTGCGTGGCCTCTATAGTTGGTGATGATCTGCTGTCAGGCTATAAATTAAAATACAATTTATTCATAAATCAAATTTTATACATGAAATGTTTGCAAGAAAAATATATATCCTTGTTAAGACTATGTGACAGTTTGACAGAGAAAAATCATGTTTTCTTAACCAACTACCCGTCAATCTTGAAAAATGGATATTATGAAAAGTTGACACACCAAACCCAGATTAAAACACCATCCTGATGCTTTTCAACACCAGGTACACTTGGCAAAGTTTGAAATAACTACACGGATTGCTCAATCAAGAAAATATGGTACATATAATTATTACAAAGGAAACTTGTGACAATTTTCAATCAAGAAAATGTGGTACATATAATTATTACAAAGGAAACTTGCAACAATTTTCAATCAAGAAAATGCAGTACATATAATTATTACAAAGGAGAAGCTTACGATACTTTTTAAGAAGACATACCTTCACATTCTTTTTGTCATTACTCCCAGGAACCAAGATATATGGATCTGGTGTATCTAAACCATGTACACTGAGAAAACAGTTGGTAGTATGGCCCATTCCCATTGGTAAGATCTTATCTTGAAGCATGGCATTTATTGTGGTGCTCTTTCCATTGCTGGTTCGTCCAAAGAATGCCACCTTCATCTGATCCCTTGATATTATCTCTGAGATCCTTGAAACCTGAGCCAGAAAGCCTGACATCTGTGTAAGAGAAATGCAACGATAAGTTGTGACCTAATAAGAATTAATTACATTAAAAAAATTGACAGTGACAGTACAGGTACCTGGAGTGTGTACAGAGTGAGATGCACCAAGAATAAAGGCATGGGTTGTACGTAGAAATTGGGTCACAGTGCCCATTACCAAGATTGCAAAATTGGTGTCTCGACCATGTCTTGTGTAAATTGGAAAAAAATAATCGGGGAAAACAAAAAGCTGGCATCAATCTACAGAAAGTGCATCTAACATACTGAATTACTGATAAGCAGGTAAAGAACAGAACTACATGATGTAATATTATTGTGTCTATCAGTGTAAAACGCAGATGGCAGACTGCAGACCAGGGGTAAAATAAAGACTGAAGACTGCAGACCTGCAGACTGCGACATTCGACAATCTTACCTTGCTTAAGTCTTCCTTGATGTCATTTTCATCACTGAAACGTTTTAAGATGTTTATAAAACATTCAAGACACTTTATGAAGTTTGCGAATATAGCGATTATCTTCTGCTTCGCTTTTACGAAATTGTTCAGAGCTTGAGGGCGTTCTTCATCTACTCCGTTAATTCCGCCATCATGTAGAGGTTTACCTCGCTTTAACTGAGAAGATGAATTGCTCATGTTCGCCAGGATGTGTGTTGTGCTCACTGTTCTAAGAGTTTGAAAGTGACAGAGAAGTTGTACAGAGTTTAGGGGGTTCTTAACCAGTTTGTTGGGTTACTAAGCCGGTCGGAAAAGGCCAGCATTAGATTCCATCCACCAAAACCACCTTGGTCGAGAGGGACTGAGATGGAATGATGGACAACTCATGACTTGTTATACTAAATACTAAATGAAAATTACGAAGTTACGACAACATGCCGACTTATCCCGATGACCTAAGTGTATCATTTGTTTGGGAAATTGCGTCAAAACTTTTTACTCAAGAAATGGTAAGTATTAATTTATTGTTCGATTGTAGTATTATAAAACATTTTACGCAATTTTATGCAGATATTTCACGTATTTAAAGGTGCCCAGATGTTACGTAGTTTTGGTGGATGTCATTAGGGAACATCCACCAAAACTTTGACCAAAACCATCAACAATATATTTTTTAAATTTTGTCTATAGCCACTGTTAGATGTTCAGGGAGACAAAAGATTTATACCACTAATGAGCAGTTAGTGCTCTGACTTATTATTTTTTATGGTGCACAATTGCTGACCGACCAAACGTTCATAATGATTATCAGAACTCTTAACACATAGAATAAAGTGGTTTTGGTGGATGTTTCTCTCCATCCACCAAAACCACCATAGCAATTTCTGCTACTTCCTTACAGAAGACTGATGTGACCTGCTATTTGGAGTACATAACCACAATTTATTTCTTTGTATGTAGAGATATTTTGGAAAGTTCTTGAGTCAGCACCTTCTATTATTGAAACCATAATCATAACATGGTGCACAATATAGAATACAGAAGGTTCTGGTGTGGTAATCATGTAATCTTGAAACAGGAGAGTTTTTAACTGACTTAAACTGATATAAACAGACATTTGCAACAAAATTCCAGGTCCAGAAATTTCTTCCACTATTTCCGCTAAAATCATAACCTTTAAGTACAGCAAATCAGCACATTAGTAATTGTTATCAGGGATCTGAAAATCCTATAAATCTTTCACATTTATTTCAAGTAACCTTTAATTTCACATGGATGAATAAGTATGCACACAAGATGCAGAATGTCTTACATTTTACAAACTATTTCCCTTTTTATGGATAAACAGTGAAAGGCCTTTGCCACATTGGTGAATCAAACCATTGTATACCATGCATTTTGTGATAATTGTTTGTTTTTGCTCACAATATCCAGAAAAATGGAGGGGATAAATTTAAATAGCAAATTCTATTAATGGTTAAAATTAAATAACATTGGAAGATCAAATTAACTTTGTACTGTTTAAAATTCAGTTTTGGTTTCTTGCTTATTCCAGCCTCTTAATATTCAAAAGCATTCCTTGTCATTTTTGTGTTCTTCTGTGTACATAACGTGAAAAATAAACACAGAGAAAGGAAACCACAAAGGATTAAACTTGAAGCTAAAGCAAAGTTTAAGTTGAGCCATAGCTGATCCAAATACTGAGCACTTTGTATTGTAACCCATTTAGCAGTAAAGTTTATCTATATGTCTGCCAGCTTGTCACAAGTCTTACCCCTCTCCTTCAAAAGTCTCTATAAATAAATTTTTCTTTGTGGTCCCTAATTGATGATAAGTATATTACGTATAGTACGTTTCCTTTTCTCTCCGGCTGTTCTATCTAGGCCGTGCCGGCAATTGAACACTTTCCTTCCCAAAATTAGGAATGGCACACCAGTAAAAAATGAATTTTTGCTCCTTAAATAACTCATGCATCTTCCCAGAGTATTTTATGACTTCTGTCCGAGGAAGGAGGTAAGCATTAAGATAACCCGAATGATTCCACAATTGTGGTATCATCCAAGCCATGCCAGAGGAATTGAACTAGATAAACTAGTGAGAATGCACAATAGCGATAGCAAAGCCTTGTAATGCCAAAGAACTATATCAATATACATATATACACCAGTGTTCCCAAAACCTTTGTCAGCTTTAAAGAAAGAAAACTTCGTCGTAAATCCTGTTTCAAATTCCGCAATAAGTTTATGCGCCTCATCAACAGAATAAACGTATCCTAAATTATCCGCATGTCTAACATCAAGCAAAGGTTCGCGCTTTAAAATTCTCGCCATGCTGTTTCTGTTTGTTCCTCAAGAATCATGGGATTTACAGCTTCGGATGTTCGGCTACATCACTTGCGGATTTCCGAGAATCTTCGGTTATGTTTTGCAAGTTATTAGATATTCCATCTCAGTCCCTCTCGGCCGAGGTGGTTTTGGTGGATGGAATCTAATGCTATAGGCTCTGGTCAGCGCAACATGATCTCGGTCAGCATTAGATTCCATCCACCAAAACCACCTCGGTCCCTCGAAACCACCTGCTGTTTCTGTTTGTGCCCTTGAGGCACAAACAGAAACAGCATGGCTAGAATTTTAAAGCGCGAACCCTTGCTTGATGGTTGACATGCTAATAATTTAGGATATGTCAATTCTGTTGATGAGGCGCATAAGCTTATTGAGGAATTTGAAACAGGATTGACGACGAAGTTTTCTTTCTGTAAAGCTGACAAAGGTTTCGGGAACACTGGTGTATATATAGCTCTTTGGCATACAAAGCTTTGCTTTCATGTTCAAATTGAGCACTCTACTAGGATGAGTCATTGCTGCTAGCATTATGCATGCTCACTAGTTTATCTAGTTTGAGCACTCTGGCATGGCTTAGATGATACCACACGTGTGAGATCACTTGGGGTGGCTATATAGCCTTACCTCCATCCTAGCATCAGCACTGCACTGATGAGGCCCAGAAGGCCAAAACAGTACTGTCTGCAGTTAGTTATATATATATATATATATATATAGATAGATATAGCTCTTAGGCATTACAAAGCTTTGCTATCGCTATTGTGCATTCTTACCACTTTTCTAGTTCAAGTCCTCTGGCATGGCTTGGATGATACCACAATTGTGGAATCATTTGGTTTATCTTAATGCTTACACCTCCTTCCTCGGACAGAAGTCACAAAATACTCTGGGAAGATGCACGAGATATTTAAGAGCAAAAATTTGTTTTTTACTGGTGTGCCTTTCCTAATTTTGGGAAGGAAAGTGTTCAATTGCCAGTACGGCATAGATAGAACAGCTGGAGAGAAAAGGAAACGAAAAGATGCAGAAGAAGTATTGTATATAATATTTTCTTTTTATCTTCAACCTTTGTGTTACTGTCAACTATGGCTTGCTAATTCTAAAGGTCAAATACACACATGAATGGGTCATATGACAATGATCTCAGAATACTTTTATGACAAACGTGATAACAGTTCAATCTTGGCTAAATTGAAGATGGTTTAGAAGTTAACAATTATAAGAACTTTTCACTAACATATGCTGCTGACAAAGGAGAAAATATATGCAATTCTGCGTTTTTTGCTTTCTATCAAGCAATCATAAGTAGGCTCCTTATCATGCTACAACACTTCCGTTTTGTTGCATTCCAAAAAATAACTTGAGAAATACACTATCCCTCATCTTACACTGTTATATTTACCTATTACAGAAGGCCAGAAACAAAGATTGTAATTCAAGAAAATAGGATTTCTTGTTTAAGACACGAGGAAGTTTGACTGCAAAGCACAGATAAAAATGTGAGAAATTTTTTTTTTTTTAAAGAACAAGGTAGTTCTACCCATGTATAAACAGAACAAATCTGGTTTAATAAATCAGATATGTGGCATGATTCCTTTTCTTCCATCCCCACTCAAAACAAGCAAACACACCTATGGAGGTTCCAGTCTGGTCTGAAAATTAAAAGGAGAAAGGTGATCACTGCAAAATTAAGCATTAGGGTTCTTATTTATAAGATATTGATTATTGTATACTGATATCAAGAAATTAGGGTTGCGAGTAGCAGCCAGCTGAGTTATAGTTTGAGTTTTATCAAGTCCATTACTTTGTTAAATTTAAAGTAACCTTGTCTTGAGAGAGGGAAATCGAGGAGCTGTAATATACTTATCATCAATTTGGGACCACAAAGAATAATTTGTTTACAGAGACTTTTGGAGGAGAGGGGTAAGACTTGTGACAAGCTGGCAGACATATAGATAAACTTTACTGCTAAATGGGTTACAATATAAAGTGCTCAGTATTTGGATCAGCTATGGCTCAACTTAAACTTTGCTTTAGCTTCAAGTTTAATCAAGTATTAACCATTAATAGAATTTGCTATTTAAATTTATCCCCTCCATTGTTTTGGATATTGTGAGCAAAAACTAACAATTATCACAAAATACATGGTATACAATGGTTTGATTCACCAATGTGGCAAAGGCCTTCTACCATCCATCCATAAAAAGGGAAATAATTTGTAAAATGTAAGACATTCTGCATCTTGAGTGTATACTTATTCATCCATGTGAAATTAAAGGTGACTTGAAATAAATGTGAAAGACCTATAAGATTTTCAGACCCCTGATAACAATTACTGATGTGCTGATTTGTTGTACTTAAAGGTTATGATTTTTGCAGAAACAGTGGACATAATTTCTGGATCTGGAATTTTGTTGCAAATATCTGTTTAAGTCAGTTTAAGTCAGTTGAAAACTCTCCTGTTTCAAGATTACATGATTGCCACACCAGAACCTTTTGTATTCTATATTGTGCACCATGTTATGATTATGGTTTCAATAATAGAAGGTGCTGACTTAAGAACTATGTAAAATATCTCTAGATACAAACAAATAGATTGTGGTTATGTACTCCAAATAGCAGGTCACATCAGTCTTCTGTAAAGGAAGTAGCAGAAATTGCTATGGTGGTTTTGGTGGATGGAGGGAAACATCCAACAAAACCACTTTATGTTATGTGTTATGAGTTATGATAATCATTATGAACGTTGGTCGGTTAGCAATTGTGCACCATAAAAAATAATTAGCCAGAGCACTAACTGCTAATTAGTGGTATAAATCTTCTGTCTCCCTGAAGATCTAACAGTGGCTATAGATAAAATAAAAAAATATATTGTTGATGGTTTGGTCAAAGTTTTGGTGGATGTTCCTACTGACATCCACCAAAACTACGTAACATCTGGGCACCTTTTAAGTACGTGAAATATCTGCACAAAATTGCGTAAAATATTTTATAATACTACAATCGAACAATAAATTAATACTTACCATTTCTTGAGTAAAAGGTTTTGACGCAATTTCCCAAACAAATAATACACTTAGGTCATCGGGATAAGTCGGCATGTTGTCGTAGCTTCGTAATTTTCATTTAGTATAACAAGTCATGAGTTGTCCATCATTCCCTCTCAGTCCCTCTCGACCGAGGTGGTTTTGGTGGATGGAATCTAATGCTGACTAAAGTGTGACGTCACGCTTCCATGGCAACCAAATTTTCTGTTCTAAACAAAGTGTGTCAAGCGTAGCATTACAAGCGCGGCTTTCGACTCCTTTTCAGTTTTTCGGCCTTTAATTTCATAGCTTCCTTTATTGAGTGGACTGTAAGTTTTTTGTGTAACTTTTGATGACGTAGACGAAAATTTATTCGTTTGAGAGAAGATCTTAATCGTCAACTAAGCAGACAGAGAGCCGAAGTTAGAGGTGAAAGATCGTGATGGTTCACTGCTTTGCAACGGGCTGTGACCATCATTCCGAATCACATACTTGTAAATTCTATGGGTTTCCACATAAAATTAAGAAAAAGGAGGAGTACCAACGCTGGATTCGATTAATAAGGTAAGGTTAATTTATAGTTTGTCGTAGATCGTGTGTTATCAGTTGCGTGGCGCTTTCGCGGCGTTTTGCTGTTTGGCTTGTGTTTTGAGCTGTGATGTCATTCAAGGAGTAGTATCTCACAAAGTCTTTGCGATAGTATCTTAAATAATATCCTTACATTAGTTCTGGTGAAAAGGAAAACAGCTTTGATCAGTCGTTGACTCGCATGATATGCTTGAAAAATTCAGTAGACTAAAAATAAATATATTACCATGAGATTCATTCATTCGTGCTTTAGTTGGAAACTGTTTACAGTTCATGACGAACGACTGCTTTCTCAAAAGAGAAAAAATATTATTTCCCTTAGCAGTTTGACGAGGAGGAGTTTTATTTTGTTCTAGTTCATTTTGGCGGGCGACATTGTTGCTGATTTAGAATAAACAATATTAAAGCACTCGTTTGTAATAGCTTTAGATGTCGCACAGTGCTACTCTAAAATGACTAACTAGTACTACTTAATGAGCTTATTTTGTTTATATAAACTTACAGAAGAAAAGACAGGGAACCAGGGAATCACTCCAGAATATGCAGTTGTCACTTCAGAGATGGGAAAAATAGTGCTGGCCCAGAAATTTACACACGTAATGCTGACAAGTTGTTTCTATCAGAAAGATTACCTCGAAAAAGGAAAAAACAGAGCACTACACAGAGCACTAGTGTGCATGACATGGTGCAGGCCATTCGGGCCAAAGAAGAGGAGGCACTTCCTTTGCAAGAAAAACCTTTAACAAGCGAGATTATTCTTGAAGCCGAACTTTATCTTGCAAAGAGGGAACTGTTATGACATGTGTACTATATATTCAGTAAAAAGCAACAACTTTATTTTAAGTCCAAATAAGGAAACAGGTAACGTGACAAGTGACGCATTTATCGTAACATCTCCCTTCTTTTGGAGTAAGCTAATTTCCGAAAGAAACATATAAACATAAATAAATGTGTTCAAGTTGAACAGATTACTGAAAATAACATTTGAAAAAAAGAACAAAACAAACGGAACTTAGTGCAAGACTAAAAGTTGAAAATCCTTATTCAAGTGACTGTCCGATAGTCAGTTTTTTTAATATGAACACTTCGAGTTCTCCTGAGCTGAAGTCAATTTTCATATGATAAACTACATAACAAAGTCACTGAACCTCGAGGGTGGCTTTACAACTCTGGTACGAGTTTTCTTCACTGGAACAGTTTGTGATGTCAAGATTGGCTTTGGTTCATGATTAGCTGAATTAGCATCTTGCTTTAAAGGCTGGTTAACACTCTTTGAAAGCTCGCTGTCACTGCTTTCAATTGGTTTGGCTTGTTCAGTTGGTTGTGCAGCTGGCTTTAGAAATTCCCGATTTCGACGGAATACTTGATTGTCTGAACTGGTTTTTACTATATAGGACCTGTCTGATAGTTTCTTAATACAGGTACCTGTTTTCCAGCTTTGATTCCTCTGCAGAGGTGCCACTCTTATCTCTTGCCCAACTTGTAATTCTGGTGGGGTGCGCGATGTGCGATCATGGTACCACTTAGCCTTTTGCCTTTTCAACTTCAGCTTTGCATTCACATTTTCTGGAATCTTGGGGTACAGTAGGTTAGAAGCTGTAGGTAGTAAGGTTCTGGTGCGTCTAGACATCAATCTCTGTGCAGGGCTACTTTCTAGGGATTCTGTTGGTGTGTTGCGTTGGTCCAATAGGGCTAACCATGGATCTTTGTTGTCTTTAAGAGCTTTCCTGAATAAAGACTTGACAACTTTCACAGCAGACTCTGCCTTTCCGTTGGATCTGTGATGATGCGGGGAAGAAGATACGTGAGTAAACTCCCAATCGACTGAAAACTGATGGAACTCATGGCTTGTAAACTGAGGAGCGTTGTCTGTAGCTAGCGTATCTGGAATGCCATGTCGGCTGAATTGTTCCTTAAAGAATTCAATCACGGAACTGGAAGTGTTTTCCTCCAATTTTTGTACTTCCAAGAAATCCGAATAGAAGTCAACAAGCACGATATATTCCTTGCCATGAAGTGTGAACTGGTCAGCAGCGACTCGACTCCACGGGCGGTCAGGAAGGTCATGGCTTTGCATTGGGAGCTTCTGATTCTTAGCTTGAAATTCGTTGCAAATTGAACATTGTTTGATTTGGTCTTTCACTTCTGCATTCATACTAGGCCAGAATACAGTGTCTCTAGCTTTTCGTAGGCAAGCCTCTACTCCTAAATGGCTGGAATGAATTTTGGATTTCACTTCAGGTCTCAGTAACTGGGGGATGACTACTCTCGAGCCTTTGAAAAGAACACCATTGTGTACTGTCAGCTCGTCGCGGTAAGACCAATACTCCCGGATCTTGATTGGTACTTGATCTTTCTGCATTGGCCATCCGGTCAGAATAGTGGTTTTCAGTGTCTGCAAGGTGTCATCGTGACTTGTGCTACGCTGCAATTGATCCAGTCTTTCTGGCGTGACCTTCAGGGCTTGCAAAGGGTCTAGGCTCTCCAGCTCTAAGGAAAATACTTGAAAAGATTCTTCTGGCCTGGAGGTTTCATGCTGTGCGGCTCTAGACAAATGGTCGGCTAAGAGCATTTGGGAACCAGGTTTGTATTTAACTGTCAGGTTGAATCGTTGTAGCCTGAGAAGCATTCTTTGGAGACGGCATGGAGCTGATAGTAGAGACTTTTTAATTATTGACTCTAGAGGCTTGTGGTCAGTTTCGACTAAAATCTGCTCCCTGCGTGCTAGATATTGATTGAATCTTTCACAAGCGAAGACTATTCCCAGACATTCTTTCTCTATGGTTGCATATCTTTGCTCTGTTGGCGAGAGAGTTCTGGACGCGTAAGCGACTGGCTGTCCTTTTTGAAGAAGGACTGCGCCAAGGCCTTTATTACTGGCGTCCGTCTGAATAGTTACTTCTTCTTCTATGCTGTAGAATTTAAGCACTGGGTGTTGAATAACCAAGCGTTGAATAGTGGCAAAGGCTTCATCATGCTGTTTGGCCCAGGTGAACTTGGACTGGTCAGTAGTGAGCTCTCTTAAAGGTGCTGACACATCTGAAAGCCTTGGTAGAAATTTAGATAGATAGTTGACAAAACCAAGCAAGGTAAGAACTTCAGGCTTAGTCGTTGGCTTCGGCATGTTCTTGATGGCAGTAACTTTATCGGGATCCGGTTTCAGTCCATCCCTTGAAATTACATGGCCCATGAATTTAACTTCTGCTTGTCGAAGCTTGACTTTGTTCTTGTTGAGTTTCAGATGGACTTGTTTGGCTCGTTCAAGTAGGCGAACCACATTCTGATCATGATTAAGACGTGCTTTCGAGTCGGTTTCACCATAACAAACAACAAGAATATCATCTCTGATAACTTTCACACCAGGCAGGTCTGCGAGGCATTCCTGTAGTCTGCTTTCAAAGACTTCTGGGGCTAAACTTATACCAAAGGGCATCCTTAAGTAACGGTATCTTCCTAGGGGTGTCCAGAAAGTTGTGAGTTTACTACTCTCTTGGTCAAGGCCAACTTGATAGAATCCATCTTTTGCATCGAAGGAACTGAAGATTCTAGCTTTGTTGAGCTCTGGTAACAGTTCTTCCAACGTTGGCATTTGAAATTTGGGACGTTGTATCGCACGGTTGAGGTCTTTCGGATCCAGACAAATTCGAATCTTCTGAGGTTTGGCAACTACTACCATACTGCTGATCCACTCGGAAGGTTCCACCATTTTCTTAATAATGCCTTTCTCTTCCAACTCTAGAATCTTGTTCTTAACTTCCTTTTGTAGTGCAACTGGTACACGACGGGGGGAATGTTGTACTGGTTTAAAACTTGGGTCAACCCTAATCTTTACATCTCCAATATGTCCTAATCCACTGAAAACTTCATGATACTTGCTCAAGAGTTCTTCCTTTGACAGAAATGTTTGTGGTAGGGTCTCACTTATCTGACGTACATTCTCGGGGACGCTGACATTTAGGAGGATGAGTTGCAACTTTTCACAGGTTTCAGCTGATAGCAAGGGCTTACACTTGTGTTTTATGACTTGAAACTTCAGAACCTGTTGTTTGCCATTGTGTCTGACATGCAGGTCGCACTCACCAACTGGCTTCAAAGTTGTACCGCCAAAGAGCTTCAGTTTAACTGAGGAGTTGTTCATGGGTAGGTCTCCTAACTGTGTGATAGCTGAGAGGTCGTCCAAGCCAATTACATTACATGTAGCTCCAGTGTCTAATTGACATGCCAAGGTTGTGGTGAAGTCTTCTTTAGCTGATTTGAAGAAACTGATATCTGCAAGCCACTGTTTTGCTTTAGTTTGGACTATAGACACAGTTTCCACTTGCAAACAGCTTTCGTCAGGACTGTCATCCTCGTCTTCTTCGAATTGTTGAATCTTCTTTGATGATCGGCATACAGACGCAAAATGGCCCTTTTTTTGACACTTGTTGCACGTTTTCTTGAACGCGGGACACTCTGTTCTTCTTTCATGACGTTGTTTACGACCACAATACTTACAGGTCGGTTCGAAAGAACCTTCGGATTTCTTTTTTTCTAATTTTTTCTCTAAATTTGACGATCTTCCTCCATCTCTCTTCTTACTACGACTTCTATGGGGAAATTTCTTCTCGCTAAATTTCTTTACGTCTTCTGTCTTGTTGTCTCCAGCGCCTATTATCGTCTTGATTTGCTGCGAGGCGATTTCACTCGTAGTGCACATCTGTATGGCTTTCTTCAAGTCCAAGGATTTTTCTCTCAAGAGTCTCACCTTGTCACCTTGATTCTTTAAACCAATGACGAGCCTGTCCCTGATAAGCTCATCTGTTAGTGCACCGTATTCGCAGGACGCGGCCAATTTTCTCAGACGTGTGACATAACTTTGGACAGATTCTTCGCTTTGCTGCACACACGTATTAAAAACATACCGTTCGTAAACCAAATTTCTGCTAGGTTTGAAGTAGCTTTCTAAAGCTTCTAAACATTTGTCGATTTTCTTCTTATCGTCCTCTGGAAGATTTAGGTTGAGTAAGATCTGAAGACACTCTCTGCCCATCGATGAACGCAAAGTCGCTAAACGGACCGATTCCTCTCGCTTATCGAGGCCTGTTGCTGTTTCATAGTCACTCCATTGCTGCTTGAAAAAATCCCAGTTGCCAGTAACGTCACCGTGACACTTCATAGGACTTGTGAGCGGAAAATTTGGAGAAATAACTTGAGGATAAGTTGGGGCGGTGGGTTGAACTGTGTTAGGTGCTGCCATTGATGGCACGTCGATTTGCGCGCCCGACTCCACGTGGTCGTTATCTGACGGCATCTTGAGTTCTTTTTTCTACACTTTGAGCTCAAAATTCTCTTTGAAATTACGAATAATATAAGGAAACAGTATCAGCAAGGTACCTTCGGCGATTAATTTTCAAAAAAAGTACAGAATGCTCAGAAAATCCATCCCGTTTCTGACACCATGTTATGACATGTATACTATATATTCAGTAAAAAGCAACAACTTTATTTTAAGTCCAAATAAGGAAACAGGTAACGTGACAAGTGACGCATTTATCGTAACAGGAACTTGAGCAGCAGAGAGAAGCTGCACAGTACCAGAGAACACATTATTCTGCATCAACTCTTACCACATATGTTCTTCGTATGGAAACTGGACTACCAACAAAAGAGGTTTTCCAGATTGTAGTAAATTATGCCTCTAGATTTAAAGATTCTTTGTCATACTACACAGGTTGGAGGGTGGAGTCAATAAGTTTTGAAGATCAAATTTTAATCACCCTCATGAAACTGAGACAAAACTATACTAATCTCCACATAGCTCAGTTATTCTCTTGTAGTGTTGCTACCATTTCAAATGTAGTTACAACATTTGTTCATGTTTTACACAATATCTTATTTGATGATTTGATGACCAATATCCCTTCTAGGGAGAAAAACAAATTATGCTCTCCTTCATCATTCTCAATGTTTACTAGCTGTAGAATAGTTATTGACTGTACAGACATTGAAATTGCAGCACCCAGTCTTATGAGTCAACAGAATACAATATATTCAAACTACCGAGGCATGAATTCTTTTAAAGTTATAGTCGGGGTGGCACCCAATGCAGTTATAATGTATGTAAGCAAACTGTATCCAGGATCAATTTCAGATAAGGAAATTGTCAAACAGTCTGGCCTAATGAACCATATAGCAAGTGATGACCTGATCCTTGCAGACAAGGAGTTCTTAATTCAAGACATTGTATTTTTCTGGGAACATTCCTCCCTTCTTACAGAATGGAAAATTCACTGCCAGTGAGACCAGGGCTACTAAAAACATTGCAAAATGCAGAATTCATGTCCAAAGGGCTAATGCACGGCTGAAGAATTTTAAGATACTAAACTTTGTACCCCCCTACTTAAGATGTTATGCTGACAAAGTATTTCAAGTCTGTGCTGCCCTTGTAAATCTTCAGTTTCCACTGATAAAGAAAGGATGTGAAGGTGCAGAATTTGAGTAAAAATGTGCATGTAATGGAGAAATTGAGAGAGTATTTAATTAATATGTATTAGCTTTGATGCTTAGGGGACTAAGACAATCAATTAACCTTGATGTATTGTTTTTGTTGTTTTCCTTAAGCTTGAGAATCAACTTTAAATTCCAACATGTCAGAGTTAGCCCATCTATTTGGCCTTTATGTTTAGAAAATAAGGGTGCATTTTCTATTTTTGTAATGTATAGTATGTTAACAAAATAATAGAGCATTTGTCTGAAGTCACATACAGTAAAGCCAGCATTTTCAGCTGTAAACAAATGCAACTCTAATCTTAAATGTTATAGAAAACACAACATCAAGAATATTTGATAATTCTCAATAAAAATGGGTTTGTTTTCATTACTGAACATGGAAGGTTGCTGTTCTTGTTATTGTTCCAGTATTAAAATTGTCTAATGGGAACATGGTACAAACTTCCTGCTGGTTTTAAACCTTGTAATAATTCTACAAACTATAGTTCTCCCTTAACAATTTTGGGGAAGAGGTGTTTAAAGTAAAATTCCCTGAGCCTGGTAAGGTTTTCTTCCCAGGATGGATCCTTCTTGATTTCAATAATTACACACCAGTGATTTGTCCAAACAACAAAGTAACAGTAATTTCGTTTGGCTAAGTACATTTGCCCTTGCACTTGGTGCCAGTAGACATGATTCCTTTTTAGTGAGTACGATCCATCCTCTTTTTTCTCCAAACAAAATGTGTCACTTTTCAAAGCTTCCTCAATACTTGCATCTCTGAATGTATAGGAACACTTCGCCTCTAGAACATGGTCTTCACCCACTAATCCATCAGAGGAAGCTCCAAGAACGCCTGACTCGTCAAGCCACACCCCCGTCTCAACAACTTCAAGATGAGTTTTGGCAGTAAATGTTTTGATGGCTTCAGCCTCATTTGTGACTCCCCATGCCACAGCTTTGACACGTGAGATGTCATATTCCCCCAAGAGACGCTTAATAAGGGATGGGGTAACCCTCTTAGCATTGATGACGGAGCCAAAATTGTTTGCAGTCAAGCGCCCCTTCCTCACTAAATGCCAGGAGGGATTGTTTCTCTGACCGACAGTTAAAGAGCTGATTTGATTTACAATTTCTCTCTCAACCTTTAATTTTCGTCTGATAAACTCTAGTTGTTCAGCAGCAGTAGATAGAGTGAGAAATTCCTCGGAAAAAATTAGCTCTTCCACTGTTGAGACAGGTAGATCCCCCAGTTGTTTTGGGCTCTGGGCTTAACAGCCAGCATAGGCCAGTGAACTCTCCATACGCTCGCAATTCTGAATACAGCGCTTCTCGATCGCCTTGATTTGGTTGTCAGAGTAAGGCTGTATATCCTGGCTTGGTTGGAGGAAACATTTCAGAAATAGATTTCCGAGAAATATCAGGTGCATTCCGTTTTTGAACACTCAACATCAGTCCGACTCAAGTTATAAATTCCATAGATGAACAGAGCTGCAGCATGGCTACATTTATAAGCTCTACGCGGACACTCGCACTCGCTCGATTTAATTGCATTGTTTTGGTCAAGGTATATCTAAAAAGAAAATTATAATAAACAAAGTTTAACAGTATTTTTCTATAAGCTTTCATTTCAATGGTGGTCATTTACCGCATTTCACTTACCGTCACATTATACACTTTTTTTTTCATACTAGCGTGAACCTGTCCCTTCAAAACACCTTGACTTGCACTAAAGCTTTCCACATGGTTAGATTTGAAGTGATTTTCACCTCGTGAAACGGATTTATTCTCATTTTTGAAGAAAGAAAGTAGAGATGCAATTGTCAGCACCGCCATCTTGTTTCACGAGCGTTTGTTTAGAACAGGAAATTTGGTTGCCATGGAAGCGGACGTAACTGCTTTGGTACTCTCATTGCCGCCATATTGAAAAGGGGCCTACCACAATGCAACGCGCACAGATCCTACGCAGGTAATCTTCAACACTGGGAAGAAAAGGGCTTAGCATCCGTTAAACTCTGTGGAATTGTCCTTTCATGTCCAAAATCTAAAGGTCGTCTCTTTAGTGTGCGTCTTCTGGTGAACATGAGGAATTCATTGTCTCAGTTTAAGCGGGCTGAATCTTTACAAGATATCGAAGTGAATGAAGGGTACCTTTCGCATTGTTTCGCAACGGCGAAGCAACAGTTAAAAGCTAAATTCAGAGCCCTCTTGAGGCATCTTGAAGACTGTAAAAAATTCTCAGCAGATACTAGAATAGCTGATGAAAATGAAGAAGACATCAAGAAATTCTCAAGCGAGGTAAGATTGTCGAATGTCGTGTTCAAGCTCCATGATATTGATGAGAATTGGCAAATTAAATATTGTCAAACCTGTGTAGTTCATATAACCTTGAAGAAGAAAAGGGCTTAGCATCCGTTAAACTCTGTAAAGCTAGTTTTTCAAGTTCAAAATCTAAAAGTAGTCAGCAATATACATCTCCTGGTGAACATGAGGAATTAATTGTCTCAGTTTAAGCGGGCTAAATCTTTACAATATATCGGAGTGGATGAAAAGTACCCTCAGTATTGTTTCGTAAAAGCGAAGCAGAAGATAAACGCTACATTCAGAGACCTCAGGAAGTATCTTGAAGACTGTAACAAATTCTCAGCTGATACTAGAATAGCTGATGAAAATGAAAAGGAAACCAAGGAATTCTCAAGCGAGGTGAGATTGTCGAATGTCGTGTTCAAGCTCCATGATATTATTGAATTGGTAAATTAAATATTGTTAAACCGGTGTAGATCATATAACCTTGTGGTTGTTTTTTAATATTTTTTTAAAAAATTATTTTGCTATTACTACAAAGCTGCCCTGCACTATCACTGTCAATTTTTTGATGTAATTAATTCTCATTAAGTTAGAACTGATTACTGCATTCCTCTCGCACAGGTGGCAGGCTATGAGGCTCAGATTTCAAACATCTTAGAGGTACTATCAAGGAATCAGATGAAGGTGGCATTCTTTGGACAAAACAGCAATGGAAAGAGCACCACACTAAACGCCATGCTACAAGATGAGATCTTACCAATGGGAATTTGCCATACTAAAAATTGCTTTCTCAGTGTACATGGTTTAGATAAACCAGATCCATATATCTTGGTTCCAGGGAGTACTGACAAAAAGAATGTGAAGGTATGTCTTCTTAAAAAGTATTGTAAATTTCTCTTTTGTAATAATTATATGTTCAGTTGAACCTCAATTATTCAGACTTTTCGATTATCCGGGCTTTTTCTCTGGTCCCGTTTTTTTCATGAATATTAATGATCTTAGATGTTAAAAACTTTAGGAGGTAAAAAAATTCAGAAATTATGTTAAAAGTCAGGAAATTTGTGTTTAAAACAGCGCATTACACGCTCTACTTTCAAAAGATCAAGTGCTCGGAGACAAAAAGAGACAAGAAGCATTCTAATGTGTTCAGCTGAATTTTGATTGGTTCAGCATTGTTTTATTGCTAAGGGAATGTCATGCTTGATCAGTTCGATGAGCGTGGGTTATGTAAACACACGAGATGATCATAACTCAATTGTCACATTAATATTCATATTTTTGATTATCCGGACTCTCGATTATCCGGACTATTTATCCTAGTCCCACTGAGTCAGGATAATCGAGGTTCGACTGTACTACATTTTCTTGATTGGAAATTGTTGCAAGTCTCCTTTATAATAATTATGCGTACCACATTTTCTTGATTAAGTAACTAGTGCATTTATTTCAAACTTGGCCTAGTGAACCTGGTGTTTATAAGCATCAGGATGGTGTATTAATCTGTGTGTGTCAACTTTTCATAATACCCATACTTCAAGACTGACAGGTAGTTGGTTAAGAAAACATGATTTTTCTCTGTCAAACTGTCACCTAGTCTTGTAACCATAAATATGATTTATGGTTAATAACTTGAATTTGATTTTTATGGCCTGGCAACAGGTAAAGGCCTAAACCTTGATCAATTACCCATACCATTTAATTATAAACTAGCTTTATTTCTCTGGTGTTTGTAAGATTTAACAATTAATTTTGGTTTGACATTAATTTAGACAATATCACTGGTACTTAATTTATCTTAAAGCAGAGAAACACTTATGAAAGAGATTAAATAATACTCCAATTTACATATGCCCTGTATAAGTTAATGAATAGTTAATTACCTTGATATACTTTTCTTTTTGGTATCAAAACAGTCATTAGATCGACTTGTCCATTCCTTGTGCAACAAAAAGCTTGATCCAGGCAGTATTTTTCAAGTGTTCTGGCCAAAGTCCAGGTTTGATTTTGTTTAGTAATTTTTATATCATTCACATGTACTCACAGGTAACTGTTGTCCTTGTCAATCAAAGTGCATTTACAGTTCAACCTTGCAAACTTTATTCATGGGTTGTTATCATGCTCAACTTCCTTCAGTAATTGTTTAATATACATACAATAAAGTTTAAAGCTGAGTCATTGGTTTTTCAATGAGTGTCTTATAAACAAAGGAAATGTACTTCTAGTGTTGGAAAGCTCTTGGATAGACTGCCTCTTGTGCCTTTAAAAGAAGTAAAAAACTTTCCAAACACAGTACACGTTCTAGATAATGCATTTCACATTACATCAGAGGGTTTGTATCATTACAATAAAGTTTTGCCTGTACATTGTTATCACTTGTTATAGTTTCATTTTTGTTAAAAATGTATTTTTTGAACCTCAGATGTAAACTGTTGTCAGAAGATGTTGTTTTGGTGGATAGGTAAGCAATTTAAAGTGATGAAATGTACTGTATAATTAACCTTTTGAGCCCTAAGAATTGAATTTCTCCTTAAAATTTCACCCCTGAATTACACATTAAGATCACAAGAATAAAAGAAATGATCACCAACCAATGAAGCTCAGGACTGTTTGGCAAATTGTATTTTTCTACACTTTAGGTAATGTATAGAGAACAGTACAGAGAATATGCATACTTATGTCAGGGTGTGAAGGTTTAAGAAGAACAAAAAGACAGAAAAACAAGAAAACACTGAAAACAATAGGTTAATTAGGCATTGCTCTATTGTGACATATCCTGTGTCTTCTACACCAAGAAGTAGCCTAAAAATGCTTTGTAAATAGTCACAGACAACTGTTATTTTAGTCCTGGTATAGATATGAGCCCTGATCTTGATCTGTGGATAGATAAGCACTGTTTGGATGCTGATGTGTTTGTCCTGGTTGCTAATGCTGAGTCAACGCTTACGCTTGCGGTATGTTCATGACTATTCATGTGCCATTTGTAAATTAAAGATACAACACATACAAACTTTAAATTTGATTGAATTTTTCTTAAAATTTCAGTTGCTTTAAAATGTGACTTATTACAGGAGAAATTTATCCAGTGTGGTAGCATTCATTGATTGAACCTTCCCATGCTTGTGTGGTTTCTCATTTGGTACCCTTGTCATTTGCAGGAGAAAAACTTTTTTCGCAAAGTAAATCAGCGTTTTTCAAGACCAAACATCTTCATTCTATATAACAGATGGGACGCATCTGCATCAGAACCCGACACAATGAAGCTGGTAAGTAAGCACTTATTTTTTCTTGATACCCATTCAAATTTGAAATCAAAGGATGTCAAAAATGGAATCAAAACACAGCATTGGAGTTGCCTTTTATCTCATATGCTCTCTTCATAGGAAATTGTTGCTGGGAAAAAAAAAGGTACAGATAGATTCCTGGTGGGGAGGTGAGGGGTGCTTAGATAGAGGGGAAGGATTCAGAATTCAGGTATAATTATGGGTGGGACAACAAACCATTTATCCCACTCCCCCCTGGACAACAACCCCCTCCCCCCCCCCCCCACTTTTAGATGATGGTAATGAAGTGTAATTTTTTTTAAATTTTTTACCTGTTTCCTTAAGGTGAAAGATCAGCATCTCAGTAGAAGCATCAGTTTTCTTGTTGATGATCTCCAGTGTGTAGACAAAGGACAGGCAGAAGACAGAGTGTTTTTTGTCTCAGCTAAAGAGGTAAGCTGCTGGATATTATATATTAGGGTTTATAAGGACCAATTGCAAATAACTTTGAACAAGTCTTCAAGTTTTTGTTACAATTATCCAAAGAGAAATATAACACAGGTCACACCTCTTAGTTTATTTATTTATTTTCCCACTTTCTTTTCCTGTTTCTGTTTTACCCAGACGTTAAATACCAGAATGCTGGAACACCAAGGAATGCCTAAAGAAGGTATGTGGCTGAACAAGAAGTGCCTTCTCTTGAAACAGCATAAACACAAACTGTCAACAAATAAGATTTTAAATTTAAATAGAGTAACTAGCATTGCCTTGTTGTTTTTCAGGTGGTGCCATTCATTTTGAGGGATTTCGTGCAAGACAGTTGGAGTTTGAGAACTTTGAACGCAAATTTGAGGTATTGTAGCTGCTGTTCAGGCTTACAGTACCGCTCGCGTATACGCTAACGACGCAGAAGAATTTCATACGTTCAGACGCAGGGTAGTCAGACGCGTATATGCGATTATTTGCGCGCACGGTCGAAAAAAATGCGCGATTCATGTGCCTTTGTTATTCAGTGCTTTAAATTTCCTTTTTATTTCATTGTTGTGTGAAACAACTGACTTTTAGGTTTGAAAAAGCGGCGAGTAGACAACAGAAAATTTCCATAATGAAAGATAGCTATCATGTTACACTCACGCATGTCGCGTCGCCTCGCGAATTTTTTGGAATGAAGAGCTGTAGCAGTGGATTTGCTTGATTTGAGTTGTTGATGAATCAGCTGGGAAGGAAAATGTCACTTACTCAAGGCATCGAAACACGAGTTTCATTGAGCGAGTAACGAAACAAATACCCACTAATGAGCTCCTCAATTTATTCATGGCAATCAACACTCCCTAAGATGTTTACGTCGTGGAATGTAAACAATTTGGTGTTTGTATCGCAGGTGATGATTTCTTCGGAACTTCAAACCTACCTCGATCATCTTCGACGAGGATCAGAAGGAAAATATACTCTTTAAGAATGAGAATGGTGTTCTGTTTTATTCATTGCAATCGGCGCCCGCTTTAGTGTTTACTCACCGGAGGGTAAACAGTTTCATTTCGCATCGCTCGTGATGATTCGTTTGATTGCGGAGCGCGTCATATAACAACGATGAAAGGTCTAAGTCACAATGTCAAAGACGAAAATTCAGCTAAAAACCGAAAACGCTTCGACAGACTACCGTTCATTATCATATTATGCAAGCGTCTGTCAGTAATGTCAAGATCTTTCAAACAAAGTCTAAAATTTGACATCAACCCGAATATTTTATTCACACAACAAAGCTTACTTTACTGTATGATATTAAACAAAATAAAATGGAAACGGTAAAAATTTCGAAAACAAACAGCAGTATTTCAATATATTACTTTACGCGTGCCTGTTCGGCAATCTTACTATTGCGTAAGTATCCGTCTACAGCTTCACGACAATCGCGCCATGACTGTTCTTGTTACGTTAATGCGGGTATCAGCGGCCATCCCGAGGGGTCGACCCCCGGGCAACCCAAGGGCAACCCACGGGCTTAGCAGGGGATTTGTAGCAAAGGCATGCCCCGCACGCGGGGCATTAGAGCGCTTTTGCGTTTTTGGCAAAATACCCCGGGGCCATACCCACGGGATTTGCACGTAATCTGCTGTTATTTTTGCTTTCCTACAAGGCCCAATGAGCGTAAGAAGTGGGAGGTTTTCTGTAAGCGAGCGATCCAAGAATCTGTTCATTGCATTTTAAGGAAAGCGACATCGAGATTTCAATTTCATACGGTTAGTTCGCATTCGAAGCGTCTTGCCGATAGGAAGAGATAGTGTGATGAACAACCGCAAGCCAAGAAAGTTTGCCCCAGAAAGCTCGAATTTGAGGACTCCATAGAGACTTGTGTGGATTTTAGTGCTGATGTGGCTTCAGTAAACCATGGTCACTCGTACTTTTGTATCGAGGAACAGGCAACACCGACTATATGTTGCCCAGATTGCTCCAGGGGTGGGGGTATTTGTCCCAATTTTTTGCCCTACCCGAGGGGCTTTAGCATGTATTTGTCACGGCAGCTGTGACAAATGCCCCTGGGTGCCTGGAGGTCGACCCCTCGGGATAGCCGCTGATACCCGCATAACGTTAACGGAAAAATTCAAAGATTATCTGTCTTATAATTTCCATTTTAAGTGGATCAAGCGGAAGCTTTTTTCCAACCCCCCTAACATTTCGTCCATCCAATTCGTGTGGCAAAAAGAAATGGCGTACAAGATGAACCGCAAAATTTTTTTCCGATGTCGACCGCGACCGTAGTAGAAGGAGGGTATTATCACGAGTTTTTGTACAATCCAATAGAGTTTTCAGCTAGCCTCTTGTCTGTCGGTAGATCCCCCTATGAACTAAAAGGTGGCAAAAATATTTTGATGATTGCGATGTGGAATTTAATGGTATTGTTATTCAAGGAGTATAGAATTGCTAATGGTAACTTCAGATATAGCTATGCAGGGGGTTTTCCATAAAAGCTAGTCACAGGTAGTTTACTGCCGCCTTAAAGACCTTTAACTGATATCTGTTTAGCATGGAAAGGGGCCTTCTGACCCCTTTTCTCCAGGAACTGTCACTTTAAACACCATTGGCAGCTGCTTATGGAAAAGGTTATTGAAACCCCAGGGTCTGTTGTGTGTTAAATCATTTGTAAGAGCTAATGAAAGATTGCTACCACAGAGTCACGATGTTTATGTAAATTAATGTACCTTTTTCCATTTAAAGTTAAACACATTTGCTTGTCTAGAGTTTGTGTCAATTAATTGTTCTGACTTTGCAATAGAGGCTTTACATGCTTGATTTTATAGGAGTGTATTTCTAAGTCAGCCATACAAACCAAGTTTGAATCTCATGCACTCAGTGGGTTGAAAATTGCAAACATGGTAGAGGTTCGTATGGGAAAAATAGTGGATTCTGCATCTCAGCAAAGGTGAGAAAGAGACAGATAATTTTCTTCTTTTGCCTCTCAATAGTGATTTCAGTGATTTGTTGGTTTTGCTGAGTTCATATGGTCTATTTTCCTCAGATCTAAACTGGAGAAAACCAAGATGGAGAAAAAGATTAGACTGGGATACGTGAAGGAACAGCTTAGAAGCTGTAAACATGACTTCAAATGCTGGATCGAGAAAATCACTTCTGAAGTTGAGGATCAGGTAATAAAATAACTACTCAAATGCTCTTTAAGAGGCATAAGGTTAATACTTGTTGTTTATTTAGTCTCGAATCACGGTAATTTCAAGTTTTTCACAGTGTAAGGTTTCAGAACAGGCAGATCAAAAAGTATGTAATCAAATGGATAACTTTATTGACACGCTTCTCAAATGCTTGTCAGATGCCTTTGATATGCATATCAAATTTACTTTGAAGTGATTGGTAAAAACTTATCTAGAGTTTGCCTTTATTTTACTGCTGTAGTGCCTGAGTACACACAGATATGCACCTAATTTGTAATAAGTATGATGACTTATAGTAGTAAGGATGAACACAAATCAGAACACAACCTTACAGAACTAAACTGTCAGAGCTTTTCCCAATTTCTGCACCCAGAGTATGGCTACTCCCCCCTGAAATGGGAAGCCAGTCCATCCCATGCTACCCGTCCCCCACCCTGACAGCAGTTCTTCATGTTTTCCCGATCCCTTGTTTGTATCCATTTTTACTCTTAGGGCCTTTCCGCCCGAGCGGATTCAAATTGAATTGCCCCAACAAAATCAAAGGACAAATTTTGTCAAATTTCAAAGCCGTCAAATTCCGTCAGCACCTGATCTGTTCATAAGACCGGCCAGCATAGTTGCCAAAGGATTCCACCTCCAATTTCCAGGATTTATTCTAAGTCTTGTTAAATTTTACAATCCCTGAGTTTTGCAACAAAAGACAATTTTTGCCTTTCTAGTTAATTGATTTCAATTCAATTACACGCTGGTCGTAGCTTTTACGACAAATGATCGACAAGTTTATCACGGTTTTGTTTATTTGGTCGATTTTGTCCACTTTTTACCTGGGACAAAATTTTAGTCACAACAACCCATCGGCAATCGTAAAATGTTGGTGATGAGAGAAAATTTCTCCAAATAAGCAACTTTTTCGCTAGTGGGGAAAGGCCCTTAGTTAAAGAGAGAGACTGTCAGAGTTAGGTGCCTTGTTCAAGAACACCACACATTGACCCACCCGTTGCTCAAACCCAGGCCTCTTGACCTGTATTTCAATGCGCTGGCCAATTAGCCACATATGTTGCACGTTGTCCTGTGTATCGATTCTCATTAACTCAAAGCTCAGTGAGAAAGTCTGATGTAGCTTACTCAACAAAATGTTTTACTTTCTTTAGGTGAAAGCGGCTATGAAAGAAGAGATTGATGGATTGGCCTTGCTGGTGAATCAGTTTGATCATCCATTCCTAACTTTTAATGGGTCGCTTGAGACATACAAAGAGGTGAAAATTAATTGTATAGACAATTTCACGAGCAACAGCTGCAATGGAAGAAGAATTTGAAATTTAAACTTATATCGCTGATTATGTCAACAGGAGCTGTACAATCACATTAAGAGTGGCTTGGAAAGGAGGAAGACGGATCGCTGTTCAAATTTTCAAGCTCAAGTGACTTGTGGGGCACTAAAACAAAAGGCAGGTCAGTGTTCAGGAACTACCCTATGTTACATGAATGATGTGTGAATATGCATGAGTACGTTAGCAAAAAAAAATCAACCAATCACGTTGCACCAATCAGAAGTGGCATTTTTGGGCAAACAGACTATTCAAAAGCCAGGATTCGCTTGCGAGCTTTCCTTCCTCTCCACCCCACCTCACCCCCATTATACAACCCTTTTACTCTCATCCCGCCACATATCCCGCGGTTAGGATATTAAATAGTTCTTCTTTCGTACAAAAATGCTTGTTACGGAGGATATGCACCAGGGTAGCAAAATAACTGAGGAAGGGTAATAACTAATGGTACATCACGAAGTCACTCACGTGGTAGGGGGGAAAAAGTGGGGGGGGGGGAAAAAAAGCTAACATTAAAGAGACATGAGTCCAAAGGGACTAGTTATTAATTTTGGTGGGGGGGGGGATTTATGGAATGATCACGTTGTTTTCAGGAAGGGAAAGGAGTGGGGTCAGTCGTCACCGACAGAGTGCAAAGTGGGACTGTAGAAAATTGACTGCCAACATCAATTTACTACCAACGAGGGGGGGAGGAATCATAAGAATCTTTCAGGACCTTATGAGGGGATCTGGTAAATTTTATCGTGACACGAACGACATCCTCCAAACCCCACCCCCACCCCCACCCCCTCTCCCTCCCCCTTGGTGATAACAAATGACCATATTGTCTTTTTTCCAGATCGCCTTCGTAGTCTTCTTCCGCCTGCAACACCAGAGGTATCTCTTGAGCTCAGCACTCCAGTGTGAGTATTGTGTTCCATAACCCATTAACCCTAATCATCAGTATGCATATTCTCTATACTGTTCTCTACACATTTCCTAAAGTGCTGACAAGGAGAATTTGTGAAGCAATCAGGAGCTTCTTTAGTTGGCGTTCATCTCCTTAATCCACGTGACCTGAATGTGTGAGTCTGGGGTGATATTGTAAGGAGAAATTAGATGCCGGTCAAAGGTTAAATATCTACTGACTCGGTATAATAAGACATCAGAACTACTGGCTTTAGGAAACCAGCAAGCAGACAACCAAGAGGGTAAAGGAGTAAACATTCGTTTTTTAGCTCATTCATGCCGAAAGCCCATTACTCAAGTAATGGGCTTCTGCCTTAAATCAAATTTCCGAACTTCTAAAATGCAACTTGAATCGAGAGGCCGAAATGTTCGCACCTAGGGGACCCGTAGCGGGTTCATATCTGTGACCACGCAGAAGAGCATCAGGGGCAGCCATATTGCTAACCAGCGCATTTGCGTTCGTGTTCAGTTGGTATAAAGTAATCATTGCTATATCATTGTGCTTGTCCTCGGGAGCTCTTCCATAGAAAGTCAACACATCAATCATAGCGGCCGATATAGTCTTTGATCTTGTTACTAATTTCTTTATTGTGTTTGTTTATTGTAGTCTTGATTTTCAAGCGAAGTTCGCACCGATGGTGACCCGTCTGTACACTGATTTTCGTGAAGCACCAGCATCAGCTGTCGAGCAAGGGCTAGCTTCACTAACGATACTCACTGCTACGCTGTTAGTCATAGTGGGAGGACTGGTAAGGGTTCAGATGTTTTATTGATTTAGAGAACCTCAGGCATAAAACACGGCGGTCAAACGTCTAGCTGGCCTGCTTCAATTTCCCGCGTAAAATTTCAAATGAAAACATAAGAAATAACTACTGTCTTGCAAAGTAAGCGAAAGAGAATCGATACGATTATAGAAATCTGCCAAAGGAAACAAAAGCAGGGAAAAGGAAAGCGCGAGACTTTTCTAACACTGAGCTTTTTCAAGTCCTGGTATCCTGTTGATTCACCGAACTGTTTTGAGCTTTATCAAAAGAAAATGCTTTTGAAAAACAACAACAACAGCCTCAAAGCGCACCAGTCATGACAACTTTCGCACATGCGTATACGTTTGACCGCTGTAAAGACATAGTCGCATCTCTCAAAAAAGGTGATTTGAGTTTCTATGCAACATTACAGTGGTATGTATGCATATACGAAGCGTCCATTCCAATTCGTGTTTCTCCAATCGCAGATTTGGGAGACTGTAGGATGGTGGATTATGGCTTTGTGTGGTGGTTTATACAGTGGAGTGTATGTGATTGAGAGGGTACGCTGGACCAAGGGTGCTAGAGAGAAAGCTTTCAAACGACAGTTTGTGGATTACGCCACAGAGGAGCTTCAATTAGTAGTCGGTTTCATCAGCGCCAACTGCAGTACACAAGTGCATCAGTAAGTTTGGCTGCCATGTGATTTTTGAAGCGTCTTTGATGTGATTGTTAGTTAGATTCCCTTTAACCCACAAAGCCTTGTGGTTGGTTTTATTTTAATTTGTGCCTCGTGGTCTGGCTAATCAGATAAGGTGTCATTTTTTTTCACGGTGCCATTTGGTGAAAGGCTGGAAATATTAATTGGATGTAACGATTCTAGAATCGTCGATGGCTGTTTGATTGTGCAACCATTCGGTATGCTATTCTAAGCATGCAGAGCCGTAAGTGTCTTTACCTCTGCCATGCTATTATTTCTATGCCAAGAAAACACTGCTATTTGTTGTTAAAAGTGTTAATTAAATGGACTGTGCAGCCTGACAACGGATTGATTCTGCAGAGGAACTTTTATACCTCAATTACCTTTGGTTTAACTGAATATCACGTGCTGAATAATTCCTCATACTTGTTGTTTACTACTTTGATCTTGTTTTTAGGATTACTGCGTATTAATTCCTCTTGTTTATAATATGTGGTGTTATCGACTTAAACTCAAATATTGGACCGACTTTCCACAAGTTCATTCCTGTCTTAGCTATATAATCTTGTTACAGTGCGTGTGTCGGCTTGTTCGCGTTTGATCTCGCGGTATTTTAACGGCTCGGCGATAAGATATATAACGATGCCAAATACCCGATTGTTTTGAAAACTTGTTATTGTGTACTTCAGATAAAGAAACATTTTATTTTATTTTATTTCAGGGAACTGACGTCAACCTTCACGAAGCTTGAGTCTCTGGTTCAGATAGAAATGGAAAATTTGAAAGAAAACATCATCAAACTGGATAAAGAAATAACAAGACTTGAGAAAATCAAAAACGATGCGAGAATATTAGGGTAATTCTGTCCTACGTATTGGCAATTAATTAATGACAGCAGCTGTAGCAGAAACTGAGGTTTAGGGAGGGAAGGGGGGGGAAATCAACAGTGAAATGGGGGTGGGGTGGTATAAAATGATTTTCTTCTGAACCCAAATGTATCATTACCTCCCTCTTCACATTGGGTTGATATTCTCTCTCGCTGAAGGGAACAAGGTGGCAGGGATAAGAGATTACCCACGGCTTCTTAGACTAGCATTTCCAAGGAAAGATTCTGTGAAAATGAAAGGAAGGGGCAGGGTGTGAAATTGCGCCTAATACAGGCGCCAATGCGACTAAAATCCAGAAAATTAGTCGCCAAATTGGCGACTAGAATGCTTCATTATAACCATATCTAGAGATGTAGTGAATTAAAAAAAAAAGATTTGCAAAGCTAAATCCGCGGCAAACTTCCTCGTTTAAGTTTGTTTCCAAAACGCAACACATGCATCTCGATCAATAACTGGACGCCATCTTGGATTTAGGTGGGCTTGAACAATGTATATCATCCATCCCAGTGTCCACTTTGTAGCACGTTAACGATCTCTTTCCTAACTTATATTTTGAATAGTCTTTCTAGAACGCAGACAGCGTAAAAAAAAGTTTCGTTTGTCTTTAAAAATGTGGACTAATTTTTTTTGAATGGGCTACCACTAAAAATTTAGGAATATTTAAAGGAAAAAGGGGGGAAGGGGTGGGGGTGAGAATTACCCCTTGCCCCTTTCATAAACCACCCTTTCATCTTAGGAAATATTTTCTTTGTCAAGGGGAAGGAGATAGTAGGGATTGAAGATTACCCTCTACCCCCCTTCACAGACAACCTCGTCATCTTAAGAAATGGGAGTATCGTTTGTAAACAGAAGCATAGGGAGTGTGCAGCATCAGAAGTACTAAGTGAGCTCGCTTTCTGTCCTTAGGAACAAAGCAAGTGAGTTCGAAAGTGAACTGTCCCAATTCATCACCGAGTTTGCAAAAGAGCACGATTTGACATCTGATGAAGAAAGAGGCCTTGGAATACTGGAATAGAAGGAAAAACATTATCGAAGCTATATTTCTAAGCTAGCGAGGACTTGATTTGCAACCTAAAACTTCGGATGAATATCATTAGCTGGAACCAAACCCTGACTTAAAGCTACTGTACAATTCAACCAATCCCCCCTTATATAACTCGTCACTGTTACATAGCGACTCTTCAGAGGTAAGAGTAAAGACCAATAAATGTTAGATACGAATCTAAGACCCCTGAATGTAACGAAAACATTCATGATCGATATCGACATCTGCGCGCAGACCCCTAGATGTAAGATTTTACGATCGATATGAAAATTAGGACATGGTTTTATCATCGATGTGACATTCTAAGGTCAATATCAACATCTGAGCACAGGATACGCAATAGGTTTAAAAATTTACGATCAACACAGACCTCTGATCGTAAGATGTTACGATCTTTATCAACATCTGGGCACAGATCTGTTATGCAAGACACGTTGATTTGAACCCCTGAATGTAAGGAACAACTATCAATATCAATATCTGAGCACAGAACTGTCATGTAAGACACGTTGATTTGAACCTCTGAATGCAAGGAACAACAATCAATATCAACATCTGGGCACAGACCTGTCATGTAAGACACGTTGATTTGAACCCCTGAATGCAAGGAACAACAATCTATATCAACATCAGGGCACAGATCTGTTATGTAAGACACGTTGATTTGAACCCCTGAATGTAAGGAACAACTATCAATATCAATATCTGAGCACAGAACTGTCATGTAAGACACGTTGATTTGAACCTCTGAATGCAAGGAACAACAATCAATATCAACATCTGGGCACAGACCTGTCATGTAAGACACGTTGATTTGAACCCCTGAATGCAAGGAACAACAATCTATATCAACATCAGGGCACAGATCTGTTATGTAAGACACGTTGATTTGAACCCCTGAATGTAAGGAACAACGATCAATATCAATATCTGAGCACAGAACTGTCATATAAGACACGTTGATTTGAACCCTTCTTGCATTAGGTTTTTTTGCTGTTCATTTACGCAAAATGTACATTCATTTACTTCAACAGTTGAAACTATAAGGGAAATATACATTCATTAGCACTTCAATGAAATTCATGAACGCGAACGAACTTTCAATAACGCTATTTGCATATGTATTAACATTCAATAGCATCAACTGACACTAGCACAGATAAATCAAGAATTGAGACAGCGTCTTCCAAGAAAACCAACAATCCATGACCGCACAGTAGCAAGAACACTTTAAGGTATGTTGTATCGTGTGAAATTGGCAAGGCCACTCCCAGTTGAACGAAACCGCCCTGATGTCCTGCAAAAAAGAGTCGACTATGCCAACTGGTTCATGCGCCATGCTGTAGTGAATCAGTATTTTCGTAGACGAGTGTGGGTACAATATTTGGACGGCAAGAAGTCACGGACGAGCAAGGATGGGAGAGAGGGCATATCGACAAGTATGTGGTCAGCGAGGAAGAAATGTTACTATAGCACTGGCAATTTCACCCACCAATGGACTCGTTTTTCACTCGGCATTTCTCGGTGGAATGAATGGACAAAGATTTAAAGATTTTCTGTCACAGACAAGGCTAAATCTCGACTCAAATGAACATGTGATTTTCATTTATGACGGTGCACCAGCCCACAACAATCCTGCCATTCCTGGTCCTAATTCTGAGCTTAAAAAGCTACCACCATACAGCCCGTTTCTTAACATTGTAGAGCAAGCAATAAGTGCCTTAAAAGCAGCCATAAAAGCGGACATAAGCCGTCCAGAGAAGCAATAACAGATGAATAACAGATGAACAACAGAACAGAGGCAAGACGACAAGGAATCGCGTTAGGCAACTTCCGCACTCAATTGCTACTTCAGGCCCAGCAGAGAAACATAGGCACCATCACGGCTGCTAAATGTGGACAGTGGTACAGATTTATGCAAACGTACATTCCAAGATGTTTAAATAATAAAGAAATTGAAGGATAATTACAAAACATTACATTACAGTACACTGTAATCGAACAATTTTGAAATTTCTTTTTCCCCTAGTTGATTGTTATTACTACACACATGTTTGTCAGTTCACGTTAATGATTGACCATATCGAATAAACGATTGTATGAAGTTGCAATTGAATGTACGTCTCTATGCAAATTGTATTATTGAATGTCTCTAATACGCAATTGATTGTCATACAATGCAATTGATTTTCTATTGGTGTTAATGATCAATCATTACGCGAGATTGAAAGTATATTTGTTCTGTTTGATTGTTCAAAGGTGCAATTGTTCATCCGTTGATGCTATTGAATGTTAATACATATGCAAATAGCGTTATTGAAAGTTCGTTCGCGTTCATGAATTTCATGGAAGTGCTAATGAATGTATATTTGCCGTATAGTTTCAACTGTTGACGTTAATGAATGTACATTTTGCGTAAATGAACAGCAAAAGGTGTATTTTGTGTATCATATAAACACAATAGCCCTTTACTGGGAAGAAAAGCCGACTTCATTAATGAATGTAAATAAATGAATCGACGATCCTCGAATAGCAATCGTAGAGTGCGTTGGCGCTGACTCTTAAGATGGAAAAATGCGTTGAATCATGATTACAAAAACAACAATGGCCGTAATTTTCAATTTAAAAAATTCTCATTTATTGACTTTGTCCTTACCGACAGAAGAAGTCTTCCAGGTAAACGACCAAATTCGGCTAGTGGCAAATCTTCCAGTTGTCGATTTTCATTCTCAGACGAGAGAAATGCTAACATTAAAGCCACTGACTACGCAACTTTCGGCTTTTCTTTTAGTATATTGGTTTTCTTTCCTTTCTAGGAAAGTTTGAACCTCATTGTCTGTCAGCAAAAAAATACGGATTTTTTTGTGTTTTAGCCGCCATAATTCGAGAACGTATTGAGAATTTTTAGCCGCCATAATTCAACTTGTATTGAGAATCGTGAAGGCTTTGCCGTTCATTCATCAACCTGACCGAGTGGCGCCAATGGCGAGTAACGTGTAAGCAGCTGATTGGCTATATCAACACACGTGAAGAAATACGATATTTTTTCACGTGTGTTGTTACGGCTTTTCTCAGGGCCGGAAATCCTTGTATAACACCGCAGTTTATGTGATGAAAGATTTTGTTTTTCTTCAGAACTAAGTGATTTATACCAATCTGCTGATTTGGACAAAAGCTTTTATTTTCCTTCGGGATCCAGTGATTTGTACTATTCAGCTCTGTGAGATAAATGCTTTTCTTTTTCTGCAGGATCCAGTGACTTGTATCATATTGCTTTATCAGACAAAACTTTTTCTTTCATGGCAAGTTCCATTTGTGCATAGCTTTTTTTTCCTTTTTGCATGTATAAGTTCTTTCCTACGAGACCTATGTCTTGCCATTACCCTTTGTCTTTCAGGATTTGAAAAATTAGTCGAACAATATATAAATTTGATACGATATTCTACATCTTTACTCTGGATTTTTTTTATGTAATATCCACTAATGACTGAATAAGAAAATCCGTGTCATTCTTTTTTTCAAATATATCAAGTGTCCAATTAGGACTGAATCTTATAATATAGTACTTAACACTTTTTGCTTTTTTTATATTATTGTGCTGAAAAATACAGCTGAAGCAATAATTTGAAATCTACATTAAAAACCCAGTATTATCCTTAGTATTATCTATGATTAACTTCTGAAGCAAAAATTTGCTACCAAGAGATGTACAGCGTAGTATTCCTTGTTTCTCTAAATTAAAGGCAATATCAATATCTGCATTATATATTTGAAGTGTCCTTGGGAAATTGTTGATAGTCAGTGGATGGTTATCGCCATTGAGTTTTTCTTTGTAAAACGTGTTTGCATGGTCAGTGATTCTACCTAGAGTCTGTTAATTCCAATACCCACAATATTTGATAATGGAAAAACAAATGCTATAAAAAGATGTGGCACAACAGCATAACAAGGGAATACGAATGGTTATAATTTCTGCATCTGCACGATTTGCTTTAAGGGGGACAGCTGACAACTGTTGATCAGAAATATCTGTCATATCACATTGTTTTTCATTAATATATACTCCTTTGAGTTCAAGTAAAACAGTTGGATCTCGATAAAGACCTTGAAAATAGTCTATCAGCTCATTTAAGGTGTTAACTTCTAACAGTACACAAGTTCCTTGAGGATGGGGCATACCATGAATCTCTACCATGAGAATCAAATATCTTAAACTTACCATCACCATTACAATAAAAACCTACTGTAGTACTAAGGATTGTTAAAAGAAATGAATTATAATTTTGTCCCAGCAAAGCCTGCATAGCATTAGCAAATGACATACAATAATTGAAATCTTGTACTTCACAAGTACCATGTATAGTACCAGTATAGCTTGGACTATATTGAAGCTGATAATTAATATTAAACACTATTATCATTTTAACTACTGTTACCAGTAAATACGATAGCCTGGATAGACTAGATAGACCAGAATACAATTCATTACCAATGTTCATGATATTAACCAAGTCCATTGAGGATACAATACCATTCCTCTTGTTATATATGAGGGAAGCAAGTGACATGGCTACACACTGTGTACCAGCATTTAACCCAAACATTGCCACATTGTCTTGACTATAAGGAGCTTGAATTGTTTTAGTAGAATTAATAACAGGACCAGGGTTTGTTCCTATATCCCCAGATAGATTGGATTTAAAATGATTTACCATGTGATTCAGATTTTTTATAAACATTTGGTACTGAATTAGACCTCCATGCATTCAACTGCTTTGCCTTTGGACTTTTTATTTCATGGGGATGTTGGTTTTGCATTTTCAGTATCTTGTGTTTTTTAGACTTTGGATATTTTCTCCTGACTGCAGAAGAGGGATATTTGGTTGTTCCTTTATTCTCACATCTGATTCCATGTGCATATATTTTTTCACGAGCTTTATTTGTAAAAAGATGCGTTCGGGAAGACTTCGATATGCTTTTTGTGATGTAGGTTCGAAGTAAACGTTTTACTTTCCTAGATTTCTTCAAGATACGTGTAATTCTTTTCTTTGGTGTTCTGATGGGCTCACCATCACGAACGCCATGCGCACGAGTGCGATTGGAAAAAAACAAATTTGTCGAATCGAGATCTACAGTTACAGACTGTATTTATTGAAAATGCTTCATCGTCGTTATTATTAAGCTTATCATATACAATAACAGGTAACTGAGCAGCTTTCTAAAGTACGTTACATTTATACAAGCTATTCACAGCAGCTTTTGTTGAAGACATATCAAAAACTTTATGTAGAAATTAGCCCACAAGACAATTTCGTAAACAATAGATAACATAATAACATTGTCCACAAAAAACACAGGATTTTGGATCCTGTATTTATCAAGAAAGAATATCCATACAACTACATTGAAAACAAACATAAGATTCACCTTTCTGATCGTGAAATTAACACCATTCGTACTGTTATCGTAGCGACGTTCCTTAGCATCAAATTAATCCAACATGGCGTCTTTCCTTACAAGCAATCTGCATCCATTAGAGTTTTGTTCTTCAGTCTTACGGTAGTAGTGTTGTTCAATAGATTGCATAGAGTATATGCAGTTTGGTTTCAAATTTAAGATTTTCCTTTTTTCAACAAGTAGGTTTTTCTACTAAGACATTGGCATACTTAGCATACGAGGCATACAAGGCTTTCATGGCTTTAAAGGTATACAAGGCTTTCCTGACTTTCAAGCGTTCGCGACTCAATCCGTTCTAAAAAAACCACTCAATAATATCTTTTAGCGTGGAATGGCCTCGAACAATACGACTTGTGTGCGTCTGTAAGTATTTTGAGCGTTTGCACCATAAAGCTCCGGATAATCGTAAACCAAAAACGTCGCATATCCATCACCAAAACAACAGCCCCAGAACAAATAAAAAATGGCTGATAAAAGAGTTTTATAGGCAAAAATCTCGTGGTTCGTCATGTGACCCGGCCCTGTCCGTGCATGGCAACGTCAATCATCATCAAGATAACACACGTGCTCAGTATGTGAACACCTTCACCCTCATTGGATCACAGTTGTTTATGGTTATGATGCAGTCACAGAGCGCTGTTTTTTTTTTTTTATCTTCTCGCTAACGTCATACTCGCCTAGCTATAGTAACGTGGAAATATTAAACGTTATCTGAGGATTCTTTGTCGGTCATACAAATCTTATCCCTAGCTAATTTGGAAATTCACAATAAACTGGTTCAGAAATATTCACTCTTACGATGCAGACGGTCATAGAAAAAGGTTTCATTTTGATGTACATCAGTCTGAGAGAACACCGTATAACAGTCACTCAACTTAAGGTAACGGTGTGTCATATCTTCATTTCACAACTGAAAATTTACTAAGAAAAGAAAATCTTTCAATAAATATTTCCATAAAAAGCCACCCGGTGTTTCACTCTGCCTCTCCTTCCAGTGTCGCCAGGGCAACCTCAGTCCTGAAGGTTTCCCCTGCCCGCACTATGTGCGACGTACGTACAGCAGCATCCTCCACCTGTACTCTTTAAATTCGTAAACTCCGCTGGCCATCGGTTCTGCAGTGTTTCCGGCTTGTAGCATATCTGCTGCCATTTGTTTTTAAAGATGAGCCAACAGAAACCTCCGAGTGCCATTTTTGTCTTGGTCCGAGAGTCATTTGTGTCCTGTTGTGTTAGAAATAAAATCAGTGTCATACTGAGTACAGTGAAAGGAAAATTCACTGGGGGATTATTATAAGCTGAACAGCGTTAAAAAAATTTTCGACCACTTCTACTCCTTCCCCCCACCTAATCCACGTAAATCTGCCTCAAGAAGTATCTTTTTATATCATCCTCGTGAGATCGTATTCTAAAGGAAACAAGAGGATCATCTACTCAGTCAACTTTTTCAGTCTCGACTGATGGTTTTTAAAGCAGAAATCTGTTAAAAGTTTTGTATAACTGTTAAAAAATATGTGGACACGCAGTGACGTGCACGCTAGCTATTAAGTTACAATTAAAGATCGGAAGGGGAAAACATTAAGGAGCATTGGCCCCGTTGGCCCCATTGGCCTTACCTTTCTAAGTAATACGTCTAAGAGCTTTTCACTCCTCTCTGTCAGCAGTGACACGTGCTTTTCTGCTTGCTCCTTGTTATGTTGCTCCATCTCCTTAAAATTCCCAGCAAAATGACATCCATTGACTTTACATTGTCGCAGCCTCTCCTCACAGACAAGCAGATGGGTTTGCAACTCCATCCTAACAGTAAACAAAAAGTAAAAGCTACATGAAGGTATCTACTAATGGGGAAAAGAAGTCGCAACTGTTCAGCTCAACTCAACAATTTGAGTCCCAAAGTAAACTTCTGGGGCTAATTTTGGATCAGTTTTAATCTTGAACGGAGGAGCAAATTGAACGGAAGCTTTCCAAAGTTCACGAGATTTATATATTTAAAGATGATAGCGGAGCTCGCAGAGCGTAGCCCCATAATCATACAAAATAGCAGTAACCCATCAAGCCGAAAAAGTTTGGATGTACGACCGTACGACCGTACGACCGTACGACCGTACAAGGTGCTACTTTTAACATGCGTGGTCAACTGTACCGCGGGCACGCCAACGCCACGACTTTGTTCAGTAGTCCAGTGGTCAGTGTATTGGGCTCCGAGTCGGATGACCCGGGTTCTAGTCCTGGCCGGGGCAAAGCGTTGTGCCCTTGAGACGTGCAGGAAAAAAAATGCGAGCTCCGCTTTTAGGCTTGGCTAAATCTATACATTATTTCTTAAAAATTATCAACAGTAAGCTTTGAGTACATGTGGGAGAGATAAAGAAAACCTTAAACTCTGTGACAATTTTCAAAGTCGTACATGTTAGTATGGTCTAACTGGGCTGAACTTAAAAATGCTTTTAGATGGTAGAAAAACGAGGAGAAGGTCGCGGGAGCATTTTTCAAGGTAGTTCGGTCCATAACCAGAGGATAGAGAGGCTGTGAAGAGACATGCGTAAAATGGCCACGGTGCACCATCAGTTTTAATCTTGAACGGAGGAGCAAATTGAACGGTGTACCAGATGCTTTTTTTTTACGCACGCAAAGAGAATTTCATTTTAAGTGTGAGATGATTATGTACAACGCTTTGTGACCACACCTTCTCGGACGCTTCCTGCATTTTAGAGGGCAACGGATTTCTCCTCTTGGGAAAGTCTTCTCAAGATGAAGCTCCTTGTTGGCCACGGTTGTATTCTGGTGGCATTGTTCACATGAGATGACTGCGTAGAGACATTCCTTCTCATGAGTCGGCTCGTCCTTTCTTTTGATACTGCATTGGCAGCCCCTATTCGAACAGGATATGAGGGCATCGGGGCAGGTGTGTCGTGCTACCACTTCGATGCTCCCCCTCTCGATGCACGCTGTGCATTTTACCTCAATCTTTTCCACCACCTTTTTGAGGGTGAAGTTTGTCTTCAGCTGTGTGGAACTCCATATGGGCTTTTTACAAAGGGGGCAATGGCTGGTAGTTGGGTTTTGTTGCACCCTGCTAATACACGTTTTGCAGAACGTGTGCCCGCAGTCAGGCAAAATAATTGGCTCCAGCATCAAGGTATCACTAAAACACAAAGAGAACATGGATTTCGACTGCTCTGATGTTTCACAAAAGAGAATCAAAGGAATTCACAAGAGTCAATCAGAGGACGCAAAGAAAAAAAAAAGAAAACCACAGGAAACGCGGGAAAATGCGACCAACTTGTGAATGGATTTAGTTTTGAATAGGGTTGGCTGAGACGATGGTGTGCGTGTCATTTATGACAATCGAAAAGCGAATTCGGACCCAAAACAGTCCCAGATCCCAGATTACTTTTGAAACTTAATCGAAAGATTCCTCAAAAATCTACCTTTACCCGTACGAGGTTTAGGGGAGTGGCTAGAACTGATGGCATCCTAAATTCCATAGATTTAAATTTTTGTTTTTTTTTTCCCGCGCTCAAGAGTCCAATCAAAAGACTAAATTTTTTTCACTATTTCTTTGCTATCGGTTGGTTGGTTGCTGTACTAAAGAGAATTTTATGACGTTCCGAGAAACCTGATATATATGCATGCATGAGTTTACGCGTAAGCTTGCCTCACGCTAGCCACGGTATCCGGACAACTCGCCCCCTGGACAATTAGCCCCAGACGACTAGCCCCCAGTCTCTGGACGATTAGCCCCCAGTATTTGGACGATTAGCCCCCAGTCTCTGGACTATTAGCCCCCAACCCACCAACCTTGAAATAAACTGTGTTCTTGCCCTTTACTTTTTACGAACGTTTCCCTATCATATATTATGAGATCAACAATGTTCTTGTTATTTGATTTTTACGAACATTTCTCTGTCATGCGTGTTAAATTTTAAAGTAAACTACGTTCTTGCTGTCTTGTTGTTTGCTTGTTATGAACGTTTCTCTGCCGTGCGTATCGAATTATAAAGTGAACTGTGTTCTTTCTGTTTATATATTCTACAAAAATGAACTGTGTTCTTTCTGTTTACATACTTTACGAATGTTTCTCCGTCATGTTGTTTAAATAGGAAAGGAAAGAAACCAGGGACGAAACTTCGAAACTTTAACTTATTGGCGACTACTTGTTAATGTCAATCGGTGTTTATTTCAAACTCGCCACGCGAATTGTGCGAACTTTTACTAATTTTTATTTATTTGTTATTGAAAACCCACGCGCAATGTGCGAACGTTTACTCATTGTTGTTTGCTTATTTCAAACCCAGCGCAAGGTGCGAAATTTTATTCAAGAAAAGGGTGTTCATTCCACTGGACACGAGCCCTATGGCGAAAGGTACAATCTCAAACTATTAAATCCTTGATTGGTCAAACAAATCGACTTTAGTCTAGCTATAGTTAGAAGTGTTAAAAGGGTTCACTCCTAAAGCTCGTAACGATGTCTTATTCACTATTATAACTCTAAATAATTTCATTTCTCGGGCTTTTCACGAATTATCTGAAATCTAGAACCACAGATAAAAAATACAAATTCGCACAATGTTCAAAACGAAACTAGTTTAACATCTAGCTGACAAAATATTAAATTTCGCTTTTCTTTGATAGGTACAAGGGCTTGGACTCCAGGATGCCTACAGAAATGACCGCGGCACCCACCAGTTAATAAAGCAACTGATGGCTTTATCGTACCTACCTGCTGACAAGATCGAACGCAGATTCCGTCGACTCCAGCAGCAAGCAACTGTCAGACCCTTGCAGGATTTCTGCGGTTACATAGATGAAGACTGGATAATCAGTCAGACCTTCCTGCCACAGAACTGGAGCGTGTTCCTAGAAGCGGTCAGAACGAATAACGACCTAGAGGGTTGGCACAATGGACTGAACTGGCGCGCCAAAGGACGATCACAGCTGCCCTTGTACATCCTGATCCAGGTACTTCACCGGGAAGCTACGCTGGTCAGCATGCAGATCCGTCTGGTTTCAGACAAAAAGCTGAAGATACATCAGCGGTCAAGCTACCTGACCATGCAGAGAAGACTCTTCGACCTCTGGAGTCAATACGAAGACGGCCTAAGGAATTCAAAGAGCTTCTGGAGGCCTGTGCTCACCTCGCACAACCCATGTAATTTAAATTGAGTAAATGTTAATAAAGATAGACATTCACAAAAAAAAAGGGCTCCTTTAGAAGCCACAAACTCATAAAAGTCAATGACCAACAGATGAACGTAACTTCTCCTTTACATAAACTAAGACTGGGGGCTAATCGTCCAGAGACTGGGGGCTAATCGTCTGGGGCTAATTGTCCAGGGGACGAGTTGTCTGACATTCCTAGCCACCGCCAGCATGTAAACGCGAAACAATCAGCGTGGTATGTAAGCTGCTTTAGTAGGAAATACTCTAGCGTTTTTTGAATGAACTGACGTTGTAGGTCGGGCGTGTTGTAAGATGGGTTTAAACTGGTAACAGCCTAATCCTAGGCATGTGGAACATGGAGCGGACTTGAAAATAGTTAACACGGCATGTAGAGAAACAAGCGTAAATCGGCTCACAATCAATCGGACTCTTTCTACCGAAAACTACTACTGCACATAAAGAAGGCTTTCTTTGGTCGCATTGCCGCATACTGTTCAGTAGTCTGAGCAATAGGAGATGAGAGAGACAACGTATGGTTGGATTTGAGTTTTTCGGAAATTAAATTTTCTATATTTTTGAGAAAAAAAAAATATTTATATAAGCTATCCTTACCATACTTGACATTTGTAGTCCTTTGGATAGTTAGTTATCGGTGTAATGTTATCCATTTCTTATATCAGAGTTTCTTTAGTTTTTTTAAGCACATCAAAACACATCAATGCCACCAACTTGCCACTTAGTAACCAGACGCTATTGAGAATGCATGACAAACAGTAACAGCCATCCAGGGAATGTTAAAATCAAGCTCGGCTTCAATAAAGGACGATTCAAACTGCCCTTAGTGCGATCAATATAATTCTCTAGGGACACGAGAAGTCAAAGGGACAGGTGAACTTGCCTACTACAAAGGGAAACTAAAAATATAACTTCAGAGATCTTACGAGACAATGACATAATTTTTTTTGATGAACGTGAAACAAATCCATGTAAGATTAAGTTAAACTTCAGTTCGGCTTCCGTAAAGGCCGATTCATTCAAACCGACCCTCTGTCAGTATAATACCCCAAGGACACTAAGAATCTACTACTCAGGTCGTGTGGCCTGCTACAAAGAAAGACTGTTGAGTCCCGTGGGGACACTTTTCCTATCTGTCAAAAATCGAATAAAGGATATATTATTCAAGTGTTATTATGTTTTCTTATATTTTGGCGTCTGGGGGTTTCGAAATATCTTGCACGGCATTATCATAACATCAAATCGATCGCAAAAGGCGTACGTGAAAGACAAATCATGAAAAGGAAAAAAAACGATGCGCTTAAAAGTTCGTTGCTTAAAAAGTAGAGCCTAAAATAAAAAATAAATAAATAAATAAATAAAACGCACACACAAACAAAGTTTGGTTGCTCCGCCTTCAGTCCATATTTCTGCCTTGTTCTCGTGTAAAACCATTGCACACTCTGCCCTAATGTGTTGAAATATCGAAATAAACTGTGGTAAAGGACATCATCAAAAACAACATCGTAGACCAAATTGCTTGGTCTGCACAACCGGTTTGAAGACTTTTTGCGTGCTTCACACTCATCAACCATCTTGCGAAAAAAACTCTAGCTCACCGATTGCTAATTTTGCAGCGAGAGGAATTCTTTTGCTCGAGTGTAAAGCGAGATGCCGTGGTTGGTGTCCCGCTCCAACGGATTCACTTGTAGCTGCAACTCCTGCAAGCTCGCGTTAGAAAGGTTTTGCATTGTTTCAGGCACCGCGTCAGCCTCCTCCACCTCTGACGCTGCATCAATGACATGCGGTTCCTCTATGCCGTAATGGTTGGGGTCTATGACGTTGCTTTCGAAAAAGTCCTTTACCGCTGTATATTCTGATCCAAACAAATTAAGCATTCCTGGAATGTATAACTGATTTGGAGTCTTTTGTTTTTCAGTAGATAGCTTATGATTGTTCCAGGACACCTTAAACTTTTCTAGGTTTTCATTAATCCGTGGAATAAATACATAATCTAGAGCTGCCAGATCCAGTTCGTCGTTCGGATTCAGAAGATCGTTCCTCTCTAAGAAATGGAAGAAGAGTCAGAAATACTCTGTGGCCATTTTACGCATGTCTCTCCACAGCCTCTCTATCCTCTGGTTATGGACCGAACTACCTTGCAAAATGCTCCCGCGACCTTCTCCTCGTTTTTCTACCATAAGGCGCGCAACTTCTGAATTCTCTCCACCCTTGTCTGTCCTCACCCGTGATGGCCAGCAGAACTCAGTTGTGGCGCCTAAGAATAAATTGGCCACTGTTGCTGCCCTGTTGTTGCAGGAACAGCAGAGGAATCCAACGTGCCTCGAATATCCGTCTATTCCTCTGTGCACGACCAACCTCCATCTGAGAAAAGAGTTTTAAAACACCTTTCACACGATACTCACATTATGAGTAGGGGAGAATAGAATATGGTGCATTTTTCTTCTACTGCATTCCATAGATACATTAAGGAAGTAACAGGTATTAATTCCCGAATACAGACGAATTACAGCATGTTAAAAAATGCTGTTGATGAGGAACATAAATATCTTCCGCTCTGATCATTTTGAATTTTTCTCAAGCATTATTGTCGAACAGTGCAGGCGATCTAAAAGCAATGTATTTATGGTATACTTTAGGTCTGTTACTTACCGTATCAGCTTGTGATTGCCATCCAAGTGTCACAGGCTGTTTGGGCCTACAATATATATCAAACACTAATAAGTCTACGATCCTTGGTTTGATCATTTGTTCTTTTATGATGAAAGTAATTAGCTCTGTTCGAGAACGAATATTCAAATTCATACTCAAGATATGGTAATGTTGGACGGATATGAGCTCCTGCTCTGTTCAGGTCGACATGTAAAAAATGGGCATCAAAACCTGCACAATTCTCTTGGCGACACGTACTTCATGCAGTGCAATATGGAAATAAGCGGCACACTTGATCACATCTATTCAAATCTATGATTTGCGCTTCAAAGTTTTACAACTCAGAAGGTAAAATGACCTGGAGCGCTATAAGTAACTCTTGGGGTCAAATTTCTCCACCGCAGGCCCGCACCTATAGGATCATGGCGAACTAATGCCTCTGCGATGGCAGATCTTCTAGCGTAGAGGTATCGAGCCGCTAATTCACCCTCGGTCATAATGATGCCCGCATTCACACTTCTTTTGCATTCCTAGCTTCCTTCTTCCATAATACTTTCTTCTTTCCATTTCATGATAGATGCGACGTCTCCATATTGTTGAAATCGAGACCCCTGCGAAAAGTATTACAGGTAAAAACGTATAAGACACCCTTTATAAGACGGTAACAGCGAATGTGAAACATAGATCAACCTGTGGCTGATATAAAGCAGCCGTATCGATGTCCAAAAACTTTTTAAAATATTAATTAAGAGAAAAGAGAACACATCCATTCTCGAAAAAAGGGGCATGACAAAAAAAAAATACGAATGACTCCGCGTGAACATTTTCTTTATTATGAAAGTAATTTTCATCTCACCTAGGTGCTTTCGCTATTTCTACCCATGACAAACCATAGGAGTGCATCACTTCCAACTGCTCCCTCGTAATTACGTAGGATAGTCTACTAACCCTTTCCGTTGATGTCACAGGTGCCCGGTAACACAACCGCTCCCTTAGAAAAGGAACAAGGCAGCTGTACTGCTCGATAACTTTGCCAATCCTTATTTCTATGGTCGACAGACTTTGAACAAATGGGGCCAAAATGTCCTCAGCACAGGGTTTCGTGGTTATAAGATGCCTTTGGATTTTTCATAAATTTATTACGGCGGCTTCAAACCGGACCGGGACCGGGCGGTAAAATAAAGCTCTTGTACGTCTAGTACAAAGTGTTCTATCGCGTCCGGATTGAGACTAACAACTGTAGAAGAAGTATGTCATTAAACAAGGCAACGTTGACCGAGGGTATCAATGGGGTAACCGTTAGCCGTAAAACGGCCACAAAATTTTGCCTTTAGGCGTAAAAATTGACAAATTTTAACCGTTTGTCGTATAAAAAAAGTTGACCGTACGCAAAAAAAATTCTGGGACAGCAATGGAGAGAGATTAACCATTAGCGTAAATTAGCTAAAATTTTAACCGTTAGCCGAAAAATCCAACACCCTTTTGAGACCTTCTTGACCATTTTGGTAGGCCGAGACCAAGAATAGGGAACGAGGTATATCCTTATTCTAAAACACGAAATTTGCGTAGCAAACGATCATTGATATTGCTGAAAGAGCAATATTTAACAAGGAACACTGCTTCATCAGTTTATATCGCATCTACAGTCCAGTGATAGCCTTTTTTGGAAAAGCTGATACGTAATTTCACTTTAAAAGGATTTGCGAAAGTACTAATAAATCATCAGCGAACGCGAAGAGCTTGGTTTTCCGGCTTAAGGTTAGCAATAGCAACTTCATCTCCCGAAACTAACAACTGGGGCTAATTCATAAGCAGCCTACCCGGATCGCCTACCTGGTTTTAAGCTTATGCCCATCTGCTCGTCTACGATTAATGAAGGTGACCTTACGCCTCTTTTCAAAAAGAAGCTTGGGTTGCATGGAGTTGGCGGGCCGCTCAGTACATTTTGTCCTTTTCTTTCGCGATCAAAATAATTTGCGCCCCTGTAGATCGCAGAAGAAGCAGTGGAATACGAATACTTTTCCCATAATGACCACAATGGCGTTTGAGTAAGTGTTCTTGGAAAGAAGTATGATAAGCTAGTGAGCAGGCAAGCATGCAATGTAAATTACCTACCTGATGCGGGTTGAAGGATACCAATTACAAGACACCAGGAAAGAAATCTATACCAGGAAACTTGTTTACATGCATCGTAGCTTTGAAAGAGAGGTTTTCCTTCCACGAGACGGGCAGTTACAGTTCCCTTTAATTTTTCGACAATTTATCGCCAACTGTACTTCGAGTTTTCTATAATTTTAACAGTAAACAGGGACCTTGTGAAAGATTCATAGCACACGTCCCGCAGTGAAATTAAATTAAAACAAAAGGTTTTTCTCTGTTGTGCCTCACCTCTTTGTAAGAAATTAACTGCAAGTGACATAACGATTTCCTGGAGTTACAAACTCGTAACTCTGACTTGAAGTACGGAATTGACTGACGTGTAATTTTATAAAATCTCAAGAATGTTAACCAGCTCGTGCAAAGCCTTGGATCCTAAATTCACCTTATTATGAAAAACTAAAAATTAGAAATGTCACAACTTCAGTAATCATCATTTCGGATATGACGTTCATGTTACATTTGATACCAGCATAGGGGCGTTTCTCTAAGTGACACTACTTTTCAGATGAACGAGAGAAGTTCTTTTCGCTCCCTACAACAGCTTCTTTCATCTGTGCAAACAAATCTTGAAATGTCTGGCGATCACAGCGTAGGAGCCATCGGGCCAATTTTTGACCCCAATGCACAAGTTGGTTCACAGGACTCACAAATTACAGGCTGGCTACCGGGCGCGAAGCCCTACGGGTGGACGACATTGCGCAAGTAAGTCAAAACCCAACTCTTGCCCCAGATGGCAAAAAGGTCAAGTTCGACCAGAGGCTTTGCGGAGACGCTATGGTGGCGCAACTAAAACGGGAAATTCCTGAAATCACGGCGACCAGGTGAGTAAGACAGTTTCCCACGAATATGGTCTACATTCTTTCAGCACCGCACCAGCTTTGATCGTAAAATGGCGAGCGTGAAAATGGTGATTATATTCTAGTTTCAACCACTTTTTTGGTGATTTTGTGGCGGAAGGTGCCTAAGTACTCTGGAGCTTGCAACTCCTACTATAGAGACGGAAGGTGTATTCCTCTGCGGTGCTGCAACTAGGACGAGGTTTTACCTGAAGTTGAATAACTAGATTTGGCGGCACTGTACTCTGGAGCGTGCGACTTCTACTATTGAGGCAAAAGGTGTGTTCCTCTACAAGACCTCACCTGGAGTTCCATAGTTAGATTAGGCAGGGGAAGGTGCTCAAGTACTCGTTAGCTTACAACTTCTACTATAGAAGCGGAAGCGGGTATTTCCTCTGTGGCGCCGCAACTAGTCTGAGGTCTCACTTGGAGTTCTATTACTAGATTTGGCGGCGGAAGGTGCTTTTGTACTCTGGAGCTTGCAACTTCTACTATAGAGGCAAAGGTGTGTTCCTCTGCAGCCCTTAGCGAGGACTCAGCTGGAGTTCTGTAGCTAGATTTTGTGGCGGAAGGTGCCTAAGTACTCTGGAGCTTGCAACTTCTATTATAGAGACGGAAGGTGTATTCCTCTGTGCCAGCACGACTAGGGAGAGGTCTGACTTGGAACTCTATTATCAGATTTGGCGGTGGAAGGAGCTTAAGTACTCTGGAGCTTGCAAGTTCTCCTATAGAGGCAAAAGGTGTGTTCCTTTGCGAGGTCTCACCTGGAGTTCTATTGCTAGATTTGGCAGCAGTAGGTGCTTTTGCACTCTGGAACTTGCAACTTCTACAGTAGAGGCTGAAGGTGTGTTCCTCTGCGGTAGCGTGACAAGAGCATCTATAACTAGATTTGGTAGTGAAAGGTGTATTTGTTGGTACTGAGAGATGACAATAACTGAGGTTAATAAAATATCTTAACCTTTCTTGTTCCTTTTGACTGTTCTTAAGGCCTTCTTAGTTTTATATGTTATGCATAAAACAACTCGTTAAACCAAAGAGGCACTCTCTCTCCCTGTGTACTACTTGGGATAGATGTACATTGTCAATTGAAGTCTAAATTGGATACCGTAGTTTCTGTTTATACTGGATAGAGCACATAATGAAATATGTTATTAATAAAAAAAACTTCCTTTAACTAAATGGATAATCACTTATATCTTTTTCAATCTTCCTGTTTTTCAATTTGTGCTCATGAACAGTATTTGAGACTACCTCATAATGTATTTTTTCATGTATTTTTTTATTTTTGAAACTAGAAACTTTCTTTCAGTACTCGTCAAGAAGGCTCACACTTGAGGTACAATGCCTCATTGAAATATCTCTTGAATAAAATGAATAATAAAAAACGCCCCCAGGGAACTGAAGAAAACTGAAGCCCTTTAATGATTAACGCGCTTAAGCTGGGTGACCAATAACTAACTAACTATTTATCAATAATTATCTCACCTTCACATTTCCTGAATCAACAAGGAAATTGTGAAATAAATCAAATTTTGCGCGGGGGATTTCTATCATTAAAAGGGCTAAAAGAAATCACCCTTAAGGGGCCTCTGAAGGATGCCATCCAAAACTTACACTCTCCTCTTTTTTAGCGTCTTTTTTTAAAGCCCCTTTTTTTTCGTGACTTTTTTTACACTCCTTTTTTCCGCGACTCTTTTTACACTCCCTTTTTTTCGCGACTTTTTTCACAGTGCCTTTCTTTAGGCGACTGTGTTTTCGCGCCTTTTATTGCGAGTTTTTTGGCGACCTCTTTCCGCGACTTTTTTTCCGCGACTCTTTTGTTGCGACTTTTACCGTGGGCTCAGAGCACAGCACGTGCGGGAAAATGGCGTCGTCAACATCATCGTCAACGTCGTCAGCCACAGAAAAAACAACGAAAGAGGTCAAATGACCATAAATGTAAATTAAGAGCGGTTTATTAGCATTATTGAACATCAACAGGACCATCGTCACTGGCCTCTGAAACAGCTAGGACCTCTTTTTTGTACAAATTGCTGCCTTGAACCCATGTGAACTGGCCTAGCCTTGCAATGGGAAATAACTGTGTTAAATATATTATGCACAAGATGAAAATCGAAGAAAAGGGCCACAAAAATTTCCTCTAAAAACTCAAGTGCTAGTGCAAACGCGGGGTTAACGCTTAACTGCAGATTTTATTAAATGGCCCACAAATTTCACGACGAAATACTTTTCGGTTCTTATCATCTACACGAGAACAGTGAAGCGGTTCTCAATGATAGCAATCTTTTGTTCTTATTATCAGACCTCGTGTTGGGAGTTCAAATTGCTATAAGCCAGTTTTTCTTTTTTCAGCTTTTTAATGTGAAATCTGCTGTACTTTAAATGGAGAATTCTCACCATGGTTAAGCCGTAGCTATTAGAAATTTTACAACATGTACAACCTCAAGATAAATAAGAATCTAAAACAAAGGGATTAACAAAAATACAGATAAAATGTATAATTTTAGGCGACAGCACATTGACAGTCTAGACAGTAAGAACCATCGCTAGGAAACGTGATAAAGCGATTCATTGTTTTAAGACGACGAAACTACAACTTACAGGCGGCTAAAAAACTATTAAAATTGAAGGTAAAAAAAATATGGTTTGAAAGGATAGGAAAATATATTATTGTGAAATATAAGCTTAAGCTTACTTTCATTTTCAATAACTGATCATGAAGCTACTAAACGTTCAGCAGCTCGATAAAAACGGTTTCATCCGAAATATCATTGACTTACTGATAATGTGGCACGATGAGTAGGGTATAAATTTAATCGCTAACAAGCTAAAATATAACAAAAGATATTTACAGGATAAGGTTCGCTGCATCTAGTAGACGAGGCTATAGAAGTAATTTTTTCCTTTGTTGAACGTCGAGTGGACGGCGCTGCGAATACCTAGTTCAGGCGAATTTCGCTCCAAAATTCGATCTAAATGACGTAAGGGCTATGACGTAAGACCCCACATGGACTGCTCCATTTCAAACTTTGGCAGTTTCGACGTGAACCAATTGCTGTAACACTGAACCATTTCGCTTTGTACTAGACCATTTGTCGTCACGCTAAACCATTTGGGGTCACGCTGAACCATTTGGGGTCACGCTAAACCATTTGGGGTCACGCTAAATCATTTGGGGTCACGCTGAACCATTTCACTTTACGGTAGGTAGACTGATGCGATACTTAGCTATTGCGGCTTACGATTAACCATTTGACGCTAATTTAAGCCATTTCGCGTTACTCTGAACCGTTTGTGTCAAGTCACTAAACCAAAGTACAGTAAGCTGGCCCGTTTGGCATGACAATGAATGTCACAGCACAACGATCCATTCAAGACTTGACTTTGTCATTTTCGACACTGAACCATTTCAGTAAACACTTGGCCACTCGTGTTGTTATTGATTCAGTTCAACAAGGGTGGCTACACAGTTTCTGAAATGCCATTTCACCAAAGGCTACTTGTCCATTTGTGTTTTATATAAATGTCTTAAAATGAGATAAACCGTTCTCCAAAAGACAATCAGACCATGCATTTTGGTTTATTACAAACTATTTATTTTGCCTGGATTTTTGGCGGTGACGGCCGTCCGTACAAATTACGTTGTCAACGTGGTTGATAATGCTAAATTATCCTAAAAAACTAAATAGTTCCGTACACAATGAAGACTGACCAATCTGTGATTTTCTCAGTCCATCTGCCGGACGTAAAAAGACGAAAAAATATATGCGTCCTAGCAGTCGTTAACTGTTCATTTGTATTTTAGACAAAATCTCTTAAAATAAGATAAACTGTTCTCCTAAAGACAATTAAACCACTTCTATTTACTACAAACAACTTATTTTGGCGATGACGGCCACCCGTACAAATTACGTTGTCAACTTTGTTGATAATACTAAATTACCCTAAAACCTAAAAAAGGAGATAGGGATGATAAAGCCTGCGTAACTAACAGTTTTGCGGCAGTTTTGGTTGACAGAACCGTGCCAGTCACGACGGGAATGTGAAGGAACAAACTACCGCTCGGCCGCATAAATCTTCATTGACCAACCAAAACTTTCTAGTTACACAAGCTACAGACTATATTTTCGGAAGTTTTAGGACTTCAAGAAGCCATCCTTTCACATCTTGCTCTTTTCCAAACCAAATTCGGTGATGAATTGGGACAGTTCGCTTTCCAACCGACTTGCTTCGTTCCTAAGGACAGAAAGCGAGCTCACTTAGAACTTCTGATGCTGCACACTCCCTGATGATGCTAATGTTTATATAATTACAAACGATGCTCCTATTTCTTAGGATGACGAAGTTGTCTGTGAAGGGAGAGTTGAGGGTAATCTCAAATCCCCTCTATCCCCTTCCCCTTGACAAAAAAATATTTCCTAAGATGAAATGGTGGTCTATGAAGGAGCAAGGGGTAATTCTCACTCCCCCCCCCCTTCCTATCATTTTCACAAAATCCTTTCTTGAGAATGCTAGTTTAAGAAGCCGTGAGTAATCCCTTATCCATGTCACACCGTTCCCTTCAGCAAAAGAGAATACCAACCCAGTGCGAAGAGGGAGGTTATGATACATTTGAGTTCAGAAGAAAATCATTTTCCCCCACCCCACCCCCATTTCGCTGCTAATTTCTTCCCCTTCCCTCCGTAAACCTCAGTTTCTGCTTCAGCTGTTGTCATCAATTAATTGCCAATACGTAGGAAAGAATTACCTTAATATTTCCGCATCATTTTCCATTTTCTTGAGCCTTTCTATTTCTTTATACAGTTCGAGGATGCTTCCTTTCAAATTTTTCATTTCTCTCTGAACCTGAGACCCACGCTTCGCGATGGTTGAGGTCAGTTCTCTGAAATAAAATAAAATAAAATAAAATGTTTCTTTATCTATAGTAACCGGGGAGTTGTTATTGCATTTTTATGTATCTTATCGCCAAACCGTTGAAATACCGCGCGATTAAAAGCGAACGAACCGACACACGCACTGTAACAAGATAACAGCTAAGACCGGAATGAACTTGTGGAGAATCGGTCTAATTTTTTAGTTTACGCTGATAACACCACATATTATAAACACGTGGAATTAATACGCAGTAATCCTCATAACATGATCAAAATAACAAACATGTATGAGGAATTATTCAGCAAGTGATATTCAGTTAAACCAAAGGCAGCCGAGGTATAAAAGTTCCTCTGCAGAATCAATCAGTTTTCAGGCTGAACATTCCATTGAATCAACACTTTTAACAACAAATAGCAGTGTTTTCTTGGCATAGAAATAATAGCATGACAGAGGTGAAGACACTAAGACTTTGCATGCTCAGAATAGCATGCCCACTGGGTGCAAAATCAAAGAGCCATGGACTATTCTGGAATCGTTAGGTTTCTGCTCTCGTACCATCCAATCAACACTTCCATACTTTTAGCATATGGCACCGTTTCAACATTAAGTTTCAGGTCAAGTGAATTTACCCTCTGCTATGTGCTAGAGAGCTTGAGTTTGAACAAGACGATGACAGCATTTTCGCAAACACGACAGTCACTTGAGCTGAAAGGCATCAATGGGATAAATGGCTTAAGTTTTGGCTCAAAATGGTGCTGTTACGCGGCAACAATCAATAGAGGAACAAATTTATGTTTGGCACCGAGCGTAAAGCGCGGGAAAATTTGCGTCAGTTTAATTCTCTGTAACCTGACTGGTCAAAAGTATGACACCTGGTCTGATTGGCAAGACAGCGAGTGTAAACCGCGGGAAAATTTGCGACTCTTGAACAATGTGCGCCTTAATTGGTCAAAAGAATGACACTTCGTCTAATTTTACTCACAAGGCTTTGTAGGTAAAAGAAAATCAACCAACAATCGCATCAAAGACGCTTCAAAAATCACATGGCAGCCAAACTTACTGTTGCACTTGTCCACTGCACTTGGCGCTAATGACACTGACTTCTGCCTGAAGCTTTTCAGAAGCGTAATCCACAAACTGTCGTTTGAAAGCTTTCTCTTTAGCACCATTGGTCCAACATACCCGCTCAATTACATGTACTCCACTGTATAACCCCACACACAAAGCCATGAACCACCATCCTACAGTCTTCCAAATCTGCAGTTGGAGAAACACGAATTGAAATGGACGCTTCGCATAGGCATACATAAATCTGTAATGTTGCGAGGGTTGTCATGACTAGGTGAAGCGCTCTGAGGCTGTCAAATACAAGTCGTCTCACACGAGTTACCAACAACCACACAATCCGGTAAGTTATGTTTCAAAAGCATTTTCTTATGGTAAAGCTCAAAAAAGTTCGGTAAATCAACAGGATACCAGTACTTGAAAAAGCTTAGTGTTAGAAATGTCTCGCTCTTTCCTTTTCCCTGCTTTTGTTTCCTTTAGCAGATTTCTATAATCGTTTCGATTCTCTTTCGCTTACTTTGCAAGACAACGGTTGTTTCTTATGTTTTCATTTGAAATTTTATGCGGGAAATTGAAGCACGGCCGGCAAGAATTGATCCCCTCGCGCATGCCCGACGTTTGACCGCTATGTTTTATGGTTGAGGTTCTCTAACTCAATAAAATATCTTAAACCTTACCAGTCCTCCCACTATGACTGCCAGTGTACCAGTGGAAATCGTTGGTGAAGCTAACCCTGGTACCACAGCTGGTCCGGTAGGTACCAAGCTCTGCACCTTTCGCTGAATCTTAGATAAAATCGAAGTTGTCATGAGCCACTACAGTTCGAAAATAGGTTATCGAGGGGCGACATATCCATCCAACCTCGGTACAATTGAGGCGCAATGGATTGCACTTCACCTCACAAGGGAAAAGACTGAAGATCGATTCCAATTGAAAGCAATTTTTCCTTCTATTTCTTTTTTTCTCATATTCTTCAAAAGCACGTGTTTTCTTAGCTTCGTTGGGAACGTTATAACTTATTTTATGGTAATCAGCTACAGAACTACCGCCTATTTTTTTCTTTTTCCTAACTTAAAATAAAATGAAGTGCGGGTTTTAATCATTCCGGAGTACAGTTCATCCATACTGTGTTTTAGGCGGTCGAGCCCTCAACATCTATCAAATATGGAAGGCTAGAGTGATGGAGCAGAGGAGTTAATTGTCGATCAAAACAACAACTCAGAAATATCTTTCAGCCATTTCCTCGTTTGAAATAGAATTACAGTAAACAATTTAATACTCTTCATGTGCTCCTTCGACCTTAACTCTTCTCTGACTAGGGTAATTTTTTTTTCATCGTTTGTTGTCCCAGTACTAAAGAAGTGTTCTTACATTCGCTCCCAAAGCGATGGCTAGTCTTGCATTACGAGGCGCCAAGAACTTCCTCGAAATCGCTTGCCAGCCAAGAGAGGAGCGAAACTCGATATCTTCACGAAAATCAGTGCACAGACGGGGCACATCCAGTTCGAAGTTCGCTTGGAAATCAAGACTACAACAAACAAACAAGATAAAGAAATTAGTAACAACAAAAACGGATATTTAATCGTTTCCCCTCTTGGGTGTCTGCTTCCTGGTTTCCTAAAGCCAATAGTCTTGATGTCAGTAGATCTTAACCCTTGATCAGCATCTAATTTCTCCTTACAATATCACCGGAGAATCAAACGTCCAGGTTACGAGAATGAAGGAGATGAACGCCCACTTAAGAAGCTCATGACTGTTTAACAAATTCTCTTTGTCAGCACATTAGGAAATGTGTGGAGAACAGTATAGAGAATATGCATACTGATGTAAGGGTTTAACCCTTTAACTCCTGAGAGTGATTAGTAACTATTTTCTCCTCCCAGCATCACCCCTAAAACAAACATTGAGGTCATGAGAATAAAGGAAATGATCACCAACTAAAGAAGCTCTTGATTGTTAAACAAATTCTCCTTGTCAGCAGCATAGGATATGTATAAAGAACAGTATGGAGAATATGCATGTGGATGTTAGGGTGTAAAGGGTTAACGGGTTAAGGGACACAATACTCACGCTGGGGTGCCGGGCTCAAGAGATACCTCTGGTGTTTCGGGCAGAAGACTACGAAGGCGATCTGGGAAAAGAAAAATATATTCATATGTACCTAAGGGACCAGTCATTAGTTATCATCTGAGGGGATGGGGGTGGGGGTCGGAGGATGTCGGTCTTATCACGATAAAATTTACCAGATCCCCTCATAAGGCCCTGTAATATTCTTATGATTTCCCTCCCCCCCCCCTCGCTGGCAGTAAATTAGTGTTGGCAGTCAATTCTCAACAGTCCCACTTTATACTCTGTCGATGATGACTGAACCCCCCGCCCTTCCTTTCCCCCTTTGAAACAATGTTATCCTCTCCTAAATCCTCCCCCCCCCCCGCCTTCTTTTTCCCTTTCATATAAGTGACTTTATGATTTACCTTCAGTTATTACTCTACCTCAGTTATTTTGTTACCCTAATGCATTGCCTCCGTAACAAGCGTTCCAGTAGGAGAGATGAACTTTTTAATATCATAACCGCGCGAAATGCGCGGAACGAGAGTAAAAGAGTCGCAGGATGGGGTTGGGGTCGGGAGAGGAAGGAAGGCTCGCAAGCGAATCCAAGCTTTTGAAAAATCTGTTTGCCCACGAATGGCACTTCTGATTGATGCGGCGTGATAAAATTGACAGGTTTGACAACTAGCTATCAAAATCCTTGTGCAAAATGCGAGAGTGACCTACGATCAGAAAAATCACAGTGGCGGAAGACATGGGAGGTTTTAGCTCGACCAGTTCTGTAAACTGATGCAAGCTGTTTTTCAAAGGTACTTCTTCAGATAATTCCGGCAATTCACTATATACTCATTCAAGAATTTTTAGGCTTACGTACACATGCATGTTCACACATCATTCATGTAACATAGATTAGTTCCTGAACACTGACCTGCCATTTCTTTTTGTGCCTCACAAATCACCTGAGTTTGAAAAGTTGAACAACAAGCCGCCATATTCCTTCCCAAGCCACTCTTTATGTGATTGCACAGCTCCTATTGACATAATGAGTGATAAAGTGTTCAATTTCAGATTATTCTTCCATTGCAGCTGTTGCTCGGCAACAAAACTGTTTACACATGTAATTTTCACCTTTTTGTATGTTTCGAGGAACTTAGGATGAGGATGGAATGGATGATCGAACTCATTCACCAGCTCGTCCAGTCGACCAATCTCTTCTGTCATAGCCTCAGTCACCTAAAGAAAGGAAAAATTTTGTCGAGTAAGCAACATCAGACTTTCTCATTGGCCGAAGGGGACAAATCTTCAAACCCAACGCCAAAAGAATTTGTCCTAGGTAAAAACTGGACAAAACCGACCAAATAAACAAAACCGTGATAAACTTGTGATTCATCTGTCGTAAAAGCTACGACCAGCGTGTTATTGAACTGAAATCAGTTAACTAGAAAGGCACAAAATGTCTTTTGTTGCAACACTCAGGGTTTCTTAAAATTTTAAAACGACTTAGAATAAATCTTGGAAATGGAAGGTGGAATCCTTTGCCGGCCGGTCTTATGAACTGATCAGGCGCTGACGGAGTCTGACGGCTTTGAAATTTGACAAAAGTTGTCCTTTGGTTTTTTTTGGGACAATTCTAGTTTTGTCCGCTGGTGCGGAAAGGCCTAAGAGTAAAAATGGATACAAACAAGGGATTGGGAAAACATGAAGAACTGTTGTCAGGGTGGGGGACGGGTAGCATGGGATGGACTGGCTTTCCATTTCAGGGGGGAGTAGCAATACTCTGGGTGTGGAAATTGCGAAAAGCTCCGACAGTTTAGTTCTGTAAGGTTGTGTTCTGATTTGTGTTTATCCTCACTACTATTATGTGTAACTTTTAAAAATATAAGCTTCTAAAGATCTCCAGACTGCTTAGTCATGCTGACTTGCATACCATAGAACTTCCACAACATTTCATCAAGTCACGCACTTATTACGTAATACTACTAAAATAGTTCTTCTGTAAGCTTCTGGAATGTTCCAGAACACTTTGTTAAGATATAAAAAGACTCATGTAGTAGTAGGGGTAGTTGTTGTTGTTGGAGCGACAACTGTTTTGAAAACTATACCGAGAGAGAGAGTGTTACTGTGGAACATACCTCATTTCAAGGACCTTTGGAGACAGCAGTGAGATTGTATCGGTGATGAGCTAGGATATAGACTGTGGTGGGCTTAATAAAGTTTATTAACGATAAGTATTGTACTGCTTTTAGGATTAGCTCCTTGTTAAGAACATCACTCGCTGTTTAATAAATTAGTAGAGTTTGTGAGATTGTAGTGTTTTTCTGTAGGTTAGATTATATCGTAACATTACTATAGGTCATCATACTTATTACAAATTAGGTGCATATCTGTGTGTACTCAGGCACTACAGCAGTAAAATTAAGGTAAACTCTTGATAAGATTTTACCACACACTTCAAAGTAAATTTGATATGCATATCAAAGGCACCTGACAAGCATCTGAGAAGCATGTCAAAAAAAGTCATCCATTTGATAACATACTTTTTGATCTTCCTGTTCTGAAACCTTACATTGTGAAAAACTTGAAATTACTGTGATTCAAGACTGAATAAACCACAAGTTTTAAACTTGTGCCTCCTAAAGAACATTTAAGTAGTTATTTTATTACCTGACTCTGAACTTTAGAGGTGATTTCCTTGATCTGGCGTTCAGTGTCACTTGTATAAATTCTAAGCTGTTCCTTCACATACTCCAGTCTATTCTCTTGCTTCTTCTTGATTTCCTCTAGTTTAGATCTGAGCAAAATAGAACATAATTATGAATTCAGCAAACCTGACAATTAACTAAAATCACAATCATTAAGCAAAATGAAAAAATTATCTGTCTCTTTCTCACCTTTGCTGAGATGCAGAATCCACTCTTTGTTCCATAAGAACCTCTAATGTGTTTACAATTTTCAGTCCACTGACTGCATGAGATTCAAACTTGGTTTGAATGGCTGACTTTGTAATGCACTCCTATAAAATCAAGAATGTAAAATTTCTATTGTGAAGTGAGAGTAATTAATTGACACAAACTCTTGACAGGCACATGTGTTTAACTTTAAATGGAAAAAGTACATTAACTAACATATACATCACGACTCTGTGGTAGCAACCTTTGCCTGGCTCTGACCAATAATTTAACACACAATAGACCCAGGGGTTTCAATAACCTTTTCCATGAGCAGCTGCCTATGGTGTTGAAGGTGGTAGTTCCCAGGTAAAGGGGCCAGGAGGCCCCTTTCAATGCTAAACATATAACAGTTAGGGGTCTTTCAGGCGATGGTAAACCACCTGTAATTAGCTTGAATGGGCGAGATTACCATTAGCAAGTTTGTACTCCTTGAATAACAATGCCATTAATTTCAACATTGCAATCATCAAATGTTTTTGCTGATCATCTTTTGGTTTGTAAGTGATCTGCTGACAGACTTGTGGTTACCTAAAAACTATGCTGGATTGTAAGCCTGAACAGCAGCTACAATACCTCAAATTTGTGTTCAAAGTTCTCAAACTCCAACTGTCGAGCAGGAAATCCTTCAACATGAATGGCACCACCTGAAAAACAACATGGCAATGCTAGTTACTTGATTTAATATAAAATCTTACTTTTTAACAGTTTGTCCATGCTGTCTCAAGAGAATGCACATTTTGATCAGCCACATACCTCCTTGAGGCATTCCTTGGTGATTCTGCATTCTAGTCATTAAGGTCTGGGTAAAACAGAAACAGGAAAAGAAAGTGGGAAAATAAATCAATGAAGAGGTGTGTCCTGTATCAAATGCCTCTTTACTTAGCAGTAGCAAAACTTGAAGACTTGTTCAAAGTTATTTGCAATTGGTCCTTGTAAACCCTGATATATAATATCCAGCAGTTTACCTCTTTAGCTGAGACAAAAAACACTCTGTCTTCTGCCTGTCCTTTGTCTACACACTGAAGCTCATCAACAAGAAAACTGATGCTTCCAGTGAGATGTTGATGTTTCACCTTAAGAAACCAGGTAAAAAAAATTTAAAACTCACACTTTATCACTATCATCTGAAAGTGGGGGGAGGGGAGGGGAGGGAGGGGAGGGAGGGGGGAGGGAAGGGGAAAGGAGTTGTTGTCCAGGTGGATGGGAGAAGGTGGGATGAGTGGTTTGTTATCCCATCCATCATCATACCTTAATCCTTCCCATCTATCTAAGCCCCCCCCCCCACTATGAATCTCCCCCCCTGCTCCCACTATGAATCTATCATTACTTTTTTCCAGCAGCAATTTCTTATGGAAAGAGTGTTTGAAATGAAAGGCAACTCCAGTGTTGTGTTTTGATTCCATTTTTGACATCTTTTGATTTCAAATTTGAATGGCTATCAAGAACAAATAAGTGCTTACTAACCAGCTCCATCATATCAGGTTCCAATGCAGTCGCATCCCATCTGTTATTTAGAATGAAGATGTTTGGTCTTGAAAGACGCTGATTCACTTTCCGAAAAAATTTTTTCTCCTGCAAATGACAAGGGTCAAATGAGAAACTACACAAGCATGGGAAGGTTACCTCTATGAATGCTACCACATTAGATAAATTTGTCCTGTAACAAGTCACATTTTAAAGCAACTGAAAGTTAAAAAAAATTCAATCAAATTATAAGTTTGTATGTGATGTATCTTAAATTAACACATAGCACATGAATGGTCATGAAAATACCGCATCTGTAAGCGTTGACTCCGCGTTAACAACCAGGACAAACACATCAGCATCCAAACAGTGCTTATCTATCCACAGATCAAGATTATGGTTCACATCTATACCAGGACTAAAATAACAGTTGTCTGTGAATATTTACATTGCAATTTCAGGCTTCCTCTTGGTGTAGAATACACAGAACATGTCACAATAGAGCAATGCCTCATTAACCTATTGTCTTCAATGTTTTCTTGTTCTTTTGTCTTTTTGTTCTTCTTAAACCTTCACACTCTAACATAGGTATGCATATTCTCCTAGCTGTCCTCTATACATTCCCTAAGGTGTAGACAAATACAATTTGCCGAACAGTCCAGAGCTTCTTTAGTTGGTGATCATTTCTTTTAATTCTTGTGATCTTAATGTGTAAATCAGGAGTGAAACTGTAAGGAGAAGTTTAATTCTTAGGGCTCACAAGGTTAATTATACAGTACATTTAATCACTTGTATTTTGCTTACCTATCCACCAAAACAACATCCTTTGACAACATTTTACATCTGAAGTTGAAAAAATTTGAAACCATCACAAGTGATGACGATGTACAGGTAACACTTTATTGTAATGATACAAACCCTCTGATGTAATGTGAAATGCATAATCTAGAACATGTGTATTGTGTGTGGAACGTTTTTTACATCTTCTTAAGACACAAGAGGCAGTCTTTCTAAGAGCTTTTCAATACTAGAAGTGCATTTCAACTTTTTTGGAATTGGCTACCACTTTGAAAAATTTAGGAGCCAAGTGGTTATTAGAAGAAAAAAATTAATTTCACTGGACACTCATTGAAAAACCAATGACGTAGCTTTATACTTGTATGTGTATTAAACAAGGAAGTTGAGCGTGATAACTTGAATTAACAAAGCTGAGTTCTAAGTTATCTGCCAAAACCGAAGGCTGAGGCAGATTACAAAGACGCAATGCCTAATAATTTATGAAATCATGTAAAAAACTGAATTTGGTAATTGTTTTGATTACACATTTTTTTAAAAACAATCAGCAAAAGAAGACACATTTCTTTTGGTTTGCAAAAGTTTAAGAACACTTCATGGAGTACCGCATTTCTTCACCTATAAGCCAAGTGATTTTTTCAGTATTTGACACAAAAGTTTGGGAGATTTTTTCGCAAGAAATGGGGTTCAGCTTATCGCCAAGGATTTGGGATTCAAAAACAAGTACAAATTTAATGATGATGTGAAAGGAATGCAAATTCCATGACTGCAGTGCTCTTTTCATGACATGCTTTAAAATTGTCATGACAACAACATATTTCTGACCACAAATCAGATTCTCTGCTTCCCACGCATTGAAGGACGATCTCACTCAACTCGGCAAAAATTCTTCTCATTTCACATTACAAACGAAATATTTGGTCTCTCTACTGTGAAAACCCCTCCATTGCTTGCTTGTCTAGTTCAGGACACTTGGGAGTGAAATGGCCCATTTTTGCATGTTTTGCAGACATCTTAAGCTTGCCAGAAAGAGTAGCCACCTAGTCTCTTCTCCAGCGTTGCACCACGGACTCACTATGTCCATGATCTTGAGTGATTTCTGAGCTGTTTTCTACAGCTTCAGCCTCTGTGATAAATTTTATCTTGAAAGCTATAGTATACAAAGAGCAGTGTGCTTTTGGCATGATGAGAAAAATAACAGAGATGAAAGAGATTCTCGATTGAAATGTTTGTCAGGTTACAGTAACTGAGAGTATTGTTGTGTTTCTGCAGTCATGTACACATACTGTAGTAGTATTAACATCTTCACTGATTTGCTTTTTTTTCTTTTGGGTTTATTCTCATCCATTAGCTTTTGTGTTCACTGAGCCATTTCCCAATTGTTTGCGCGAGGCTCACTCCCTCAAATGGCCCATTACAATCATGAATTATAGCTTATAGCCGGTGGTCTTTCTGTTCCTTTTGGACAACACAAGTCCGTTGGAAGGTCTCTAACTTTTAGGGTCCTGACTTATAGGTGAAGAAACACGGTAAGGGCTTGGACACTTAAGGCAGACTATAAACTCCAAATGATAAATACAATGTTGGGTTATCTTGTCAACTTCCTCTGCTTTTGTATATTGATTGAATGCTCTTGACCAATCAGATATTTTATGATAAGTCTAATACATAATCACAGAATCAATTTGAAGCCAAAAAATGTTGACAAACTTAACCTCTTTGGAAAAAACCTGGACAAGAACAATTCATGTACAACATAGGAAACAACATAATGATTCTACTTTTACAACTAATGAATAAAGTTTGCAAGGTTGAACTGTAAATGCACTTTGATTGACAGGGACAACAGTTACCTGTGAGTACATGTGAATGATATAAAAATTACAAAACAAAATCAAACCTGGACTTTGGCCAGAACACTTGAACAAGACTGCTAGGATCAAGCTTTTCTTTGCACAAGGCATGGGCAAGTTGACCTAATGACTGTTTCGATACCAAAAAGAAAAGTATGTAAGTATCATGATTATTAACTATTCATTAACTTATGCAGGGCAGATATCAATTGGAGTATTATTTAATCTATTTCATAAGTATTTTTACGCTTTAAGATAGTTTAAGTACCATTAATGTTGTCTAAACTGAATGTCAAACCAAAATTAATTGTTAAAACTATTTAAACACCAAAGAAATACTGCTAGTTTAGAATTAAACGGTATGAGTAATTGATCAAGGTTTAGGCCTTTATTTGCTGTCAGGCTATAAAAATCAAATACAGGTTATTAACCTTAAATCATATTTATGGTTACAAGACTAAGTGACAGTTTGACAGAGAAAAATCATGTTTTCCTAACCAACTACCTGTCAGTCTTGAAATATGGATATTATGAAAAGTTGACTCACCAAACCCAGATTGAAACACCATCCTGATGTTTATAAACACCAGATACACCAGGCAAAGTTTGAAATAAATGCACTTGTTGCATATTCAAGAAAATGTGGTACAAATAATTATTACAAAGGAGAAACTTACAATAATTTTTAAGAAGATATACCTTCACATTCTTTTTTTCATTACTACCAGGAACCAAGATATATGGATCTGTTAAATCTGAACCATGTACACTGAGAAAACAATTTGTAGTATGGCCCATTCCTGTTGGTAAGATCTTATCTTGTAGCATGGCGTTTATTGTAGTGCTCTTTCCATTGCTGGTTCGTCCAAAGAATGCCACCTTCATCTGATCCCTTGATATTATCTCTGAGATGCTTGAAACCTGAGCCAGAAAGCCTAACACCTGTGGGAGAGAAATGCAATAATCAGTACTGACTTAATAAGAATTAATTACATTAAAAAATTGCAGTGACAGTGCAGGTACCTAGAGTGTGCATAGAGTGAGATGCACCACAAATAAGTTCTACAAAGAACTTAAGTCACAGTGTCCATAAATGAGATTGTGAAATTGTTGTCTTAGAGGCTAGCAATAATTGTCATGGCGATTGATTTCTTGAACTTCACTTCCTCAAATGGTTTTGGCATTGACATATTGTTTTAAGGTAAGAACAATTAGAAACATTAGTGTTTGAATAGGCAGTTCACAGCAAGCTAAATACATTTCCCTTGTTAAGGAACAAACAGTTCTGTTGAGCAACATTAGGTAGCTTTAGCATACATGTAGCTCATATATACTTTGTTTTCCCTTGAAAGTAGTAGTGATAGACTTTCATTACACATCAGCAATTTCAATTACTGGACAATAATTAACTTCTGCTATCAATTAATCTTAAGTAACCTATACCTGAGAGGAAAAGTGACTTTGACCTCAAGTTTTACACTATGTCTTACTTATTTTGTGTTTTAAATTTTACTTTTTAGGAAAGTCCTGGGTTTCAATGATGAATTTTTTTTTCCTGAGAAGCCCATTTTATACACTTTAAAATGACATATTGTAGGTGTTATTCCTGTAAATGTTTGTTGAGATATGAATTAAAAACTGAATGTGGACAAATTTTTGCTAATTTTTTTGGAATGACATGGGTGCACATAAAAATTCATAAAAAATTCATTATTTATTCTTTTTCTTTCAGATTTTCAGGAAATGTAGCTGACATGTTAATAATTAACTTCTGCTATCAATTAATCTTAATTAACCTATACCTATGAGGAAAAGTGACTTTGACCTCAAGTTTTATACTATGTCTTACTTATTTTGTGTTTTAAATTTTCTTTTTAGGAAAGTCCTGGGTTTCAATGATGAATTTTTTTTTCCTGAGAAGCTCACTTTATACACTTTAAAATGACATATTGTAGGTGTTATTCCTGTAAATATTTGTTGAGATATGAATTAAAAACTGAATGTGGACAAATTTTTGCGTTTTTTTAACTGATGTTGTTGGGTTAAAACCTATTTCTTGTACCTTTGTTTTGTGCTGTGAAGCTAGGTGGACAAGTCCCTTAAATTTAATGCAAATTTGTGGGTGCGAGATAGGGGTCCAATTAAAAACCTCTCAACAAAGTCTTAACAACCATAGTCATAAACGGTTGGTTCTCATAGAACCAAGTCTACACTTTACCCCTGGTCTGCAGTCTGCAGTCTGTATTTTGCATTAACCAATTATTGTGCAATCTATCTAAAAGCTTAATCCATGAAAATCCTGAATGGTGTATGTACAAATTTTAAACAATATTGTAAATATAACAACATTGCATTAAAATCAATACGTGGCTACAACTAAACAAATTATCACTTAATATTACAAAAACAAATTTCATGCTGTTTAAATCATCAAGCAAAAAAATAACTAAACAACTAAATATAAAAATCAAAGATCATTATATTACTCAAGTAAAAAGCACAAAATTTCTTGGAACAATAGTTAACAACCAACTGAAGTGGAAAGAACACATTAATTTCTTTGCAAACAAAATATCAAGGCTAACAGGTATATTATGTAAAGCACGGCATTTTGTAACTAGATTGTCACTGAAATCAATTTACTATGCCCTGATCTACCCCAATATTTTTTATGGCAATGTTGTATGGGCTAATGCATATCAGACTCATCTCGAGAAAATATACAAACTGCAAAAGAAACTTGTACGAATAATAACCTTCAAAGAATACAATCACAGCTCAAAACCATTATTTGATAATCTGAAGATACTGAATGTTTATCAAGTTAATTATTACACTATTGCTATCTTAATGAAAAAATTTTCAAATAATCAATTACCTATCTCATCAAAAAATATTTTTAGGACTAATGAAGAAGTTCACAACCACAACACTCGTTCAAACAAAAAATTACGCAGGCCTTGTGTCAAAACAAACCTCAGGAAATTAAGCATTAGTTTTAAAGGAGTTGATGTATACAACAGCTTACCAAGTGATCTAAAAAATATCCAGTATAAATCGACTTTTAAGCGAAAATTTAAAAATTATATTCTAATGAATAGTTTATAGTAATATATTCAATACCAATGTAACTTACTCACGAATCTGTAAATCAATGTATAAGATCTGTAATCATTGACTGCCAGACTTGTCTTATCAGGTAGTAAAGGGGGTCTCCGAAATAAGCCCAAGTTAAACGCTTCACCCAGTGTTGCTATAATTATGATGCTTGTGCGAACAAATAAATAAATAAATTTATCAAAGTATCAATCAAGGTAGCTTTGAAGTAATAAAATAAATATAAAAAAAAAAATTACAAACAATCAAAAGGTTGTGTGATATACACCGGTTTCACAATATTTAATTTAATACCAATTCTTGATTGTCGTGTCCCTTTGCGCGATATTCAAAACTCTTACCTCGCTTGAAAATTTATCGATGTCTCGCTCATCTTCATCAGCTATTCTGTAGTCCGCTGAGAATTCACTACGGACTTCAAGATACTTTGTAAGGTCTCCGAATATGGCGTTTAACTCCCGCTTGGCTTGTACAAAATTTTGCATCCTCCCTTGTACTTCTGTGATACTTTTGCGCACGTTAATGCGACAGGATATACTACCACAATGCCATGCGACCGTAGGTGAGTGGTTACTAAACTCAACAATATGAAATATGCGGATATATTGTGAAATCTCACTGACATAGTCGCGACAAACCAAACCAAAAATAACATTTTTCAACGAAAGAGTTACTTTCTTCGGCTTGATACCCCTTTCCTGTGTATTGTCAGAATATTTAAAAATGGCGACCAAAAGAAGGCGAGGATGTATTTCTGTTGAGAAATAAAGATATTTGTGAAGAGATATAATCATCATGACTCACCATGATAAGCTACATCTGACGAAGGGCTAACGCTCGAAACTTCAGCTTTTTACCCTTTACGGTGGCCAATTTACAATTTCAACTCAGTTTTTATCACTAAATTACCTGTTATACCCTCCCACCGACGCAGCACCACAACTTCTTTAGAAACTTACCCCCTTTATCCATCTGAACTTAGTGCTCCTCTTTGACATCTTCCACAATTTGACAGTGAAAACAACACTGCGATGGGAAATAACTTACAGTGGCCGTGACACAGAAAGAATCAAAACGAAAAGTTCAAGTTTAGACGCATAACGAAATCCTGTCCTCACACCAAAACTACAAAGTAACCCAAGTCACATGAACATGGCAAACCATTTTGTATGTTCAAGGCTTGCTTCAAAGGACTATTTCCATTCCAGAATGAGCCGCTACCCAAACAGCGTTTCTACTTTTCATCTAATTCGCCTATTTGTCATACTTGAGCAAGTTCCATTACTCAAAACCGCGATAGTCAATTTAGCTCTTCTTGCCTTCATATCACTCGCCATTTTGTAGAGGGAGTTACTACATCACGGGCGACGAGCGGGGATAGAAAAAACGACCCAAATATGAGCGGTCAGCGGTGAAACAGCTTTTATACTTCATATAGAGACATATAATTTGTTGTTCTAGAGACAATCGTGTTGTAAAGCCGAAATGTTAACAGTTTACTTCACAGTTAAAGCAATTTTTCAAAAGTGTTGATTGAACTCATATCTTTTACTGCTTTAATAAACAATGGAGGCTTCGGAGAGGGAGTCAGTGGCATTTGGAAAGGCACCAAGAATAATTATATGTATGGTTTGTAGTTAGCTTCGTGACGTGCGTGACGAAAAAAAAGTATCATGATTTCCGGTTGTCAAAAATGTCAATCAAATTTGGTAGGAACTTGGTTTTCGCACTATAGTTTGCTTTTACTGGAAGATTTTGCCATGGATGAAGACCAAAAGCCAACAATGTTAAGAGATTTAGAGATCGACTTTTTGAAAGAACATCTCAATGGCTTTTCTGTTGAAGGCAATTATTGTTTTAGATATTTCGAGGGAAACAGAGCAGAGATGGATGATCTGTTAGTTTCATTTCAGGCATTGAACTCCACGTGTTATGTACTTACAGAAAGCCATTCAAAAGAGAAAAACCACAACAGATTTTCTCAAACAGGTATATAGGTACATCAATGGTATATCAATGGAAGTTACGATGTGGACATGACCGGAAAGGGAAAGAATAACGTCTGTCATATTTGGCTCGTGTTATGATGACCTTGATTGGTAAGTTTTGATGGTGTCAAATACCATTGTTTCTTAAACGCCGCAACACTCTCTTTGACGTCCCATATCTTTTGTTCAATTATAGGAGAAATACCGCGGTCTGTAAGATTTGCAAAGACGACGATGGAGAGGATTGGCTTGGGTGCGATAGCTGCGGCCAGTTTTTCCATGCAAGTTGTCTGGATGTGCCTTTCGCGGAGACGCTTACGCAACATTTCACCTGCCCTTAGGGTGGCTTCTTGTCAGCACAAGTAGAGTTTAAATTTTAAAGCTGACTATAACAACGAACCAGATGATGAACTTAATGTCATGTACAGACCTTAACTTGCAAGATAAGAAATACAGTCCTTGGTAGTCAATTAAGATAGATTTCCACGAGCGTCAATGGTGCAGAATCGTAACTTGATGGAGCCAACAGTGGACAACATCCCAGAATTCAAACTTTGTGATTTTTTTCTCGGCTTAAACGCTAAGTCAGTTGTTCAATTGAATAGGAAGAAAAACATTTCGAACGGAAAACAGAATTATTTGCACGTGTGAATCCTTGGAGAAAAGGTCTCCTAAACGAGTGGTCTTGATTGTAAATATTTAAGGAATGGTAAATACATTAGCCTTAACATGGCTGTTTCTCGAAGCTCAGTGTTTTCCTACTTGCCTTTTTTCCACGTGAATTGGGGGCGATTGAATAGATATAATATGCAGTAAAAGAACTTCAGTTGAAAGAAATTTTAAATTCTCATCTTAGGCTGTGGATACAAAATTCAAGTGAAAAGGAAGCCAACTGTGATTAATGCTTTGAACAAGTCTGCCTAAGTAGTGCACATCACTGCGAAGATCACTTTCATTCATGTCTTTATCCGCAGTTAAAATATATGACCTTCATATATTCTTAACCGTCAAGTCAAGATACGTTTTTTTCGTCACACAACAAGTTACATAACGTTAATATCATTCTTCTTGATGCCTTTCCCGGTGTCACTAATGCCTTTCCCGATGCATCCATTGGTTAATAGAGCATTAAAAGTATTGTTCCAGTGAAAGCTTGAGGAAAATTGCTTAACTTTTTAAGTAGCGAAGTGTAACTTGGTAACATTTCGGCTTTACAACACGATTGTTTTCTGCAACTACAAAACGTACATTTAATTCTTCTTGGTACCTTTCGGATGCCACCGATGCCTTCATTGTTTATTAAAGCAGTAAAAGATATATGTACAATCAACACTTTTGAATTGCTTAAACATTTTATTTAGCGAAGTAAACTGTTTACACTTCGGCTTTACAACACGATTGTTTCCTGATACTACAAATGATCTGTCTATATATGAAGTATGAAAGTTGTCTCACCGCTGACCACTCGTATTTGGGTCGTTTTTTCTATCCCCGCTCGTCGCCCGTGATGTAGCTCCGTGATGTAGTAACTCTCTTTTGTATATTGCGTTTTGCCTGCGCATGCGCGAGACTTCACCTTTCGATCCTTTCGAATCGGAAAGCCGGTCGGAGTTTGCTCAACAGGTAATTTGCATAATTCTGTTGTCACGCTAGCAAAATCAAAAAAAGTTTGAAGTCACTCAGGCGAAGAAAATTAAAAAGTGCCAGATATTTTTTACATTTCTATGCTTTCGAACATCTTAATATAAGAAATCAACCGGAGTTTTTGATGATCCGGTCTGAACTTGAGAAATATCTGCTAAGAAAGAGTGTTGGAAACTGGACGCTACGTTAATTATTCTTAGCTTGATTGATGTCGTACACCAACCAAACAAACATGTATGCGGCACGTGTTTTATCACCCCATATATGGTACTGTTCCACACGCTTACAACGGGACGTCTGATATAGGTTTCCTTCGACTAAACCGAGAGTTGTGAATGGGAGTTAACCGAAGCGTGGTAGGAGAATCGTCAAATCAAGTGAATAAATCGTGATTCAATAAGGAAGTGTGGTACAGCTTTTTCACGTTTTCGACAGTGGCGACCCTGCCAGGACCATGTTGGAATCATTGGCAAACAAATTGCCGATCCGGAGGGCAAATTGAAGACGTTGAATTTTCGTTTGAAGAAGACAGGAGACTTGAAAGACAAAGTTTCCGTTGAGGCCTTAGTGACTGCAGTAGTCAAGTTAAAGGAATCCATTGAGGAACAGAAGTTTTAACATATTCTCTAATTCAATTAAAGCTAAAGTAAGGAGTACGAGTTTGCCATGCTTACAGGTGTTGAAACCCACTTCCCGAGGGGATTGCGAAACGGTTACTAAAATGGGAAAAGAATGCACCGGATGATGTATACTTTCTTTGCAGTCTTGTTCAGTACCAGGAACCGATCAGCAACACTAAACTTCATGCATTTGGGCACAAATACACAAGCGTTAGGTGTGACACAGGGTCTGATTGCCGCCAAATCCCGCCTTGCTAAGAAAAGTCTGATGATTCCTCGTTTGGAGCTCATGTCGGGCCACATGGCAGTCAACTTGTCAACAAATGTGCAGGCTGCACTAGAAGGCTTCAATATGATAGAGGATAAACAGTGCTGGTTGGACAGTACCAACATCTAAAAACCCTGCTGACCTGGGGAGCCTAGCAGTGTGAATTAAGCGGAGCTATGGTTGAACGGTCGGTCATGGTTGTCTGACCCATTTCAGTGGCCTGCTGATAATATGACAAAGGGTGATGGATGACAGCAATGCAGAGAAGAAGGTTCAGCGAGAACTTTTCGTGCTTGTTGTTGACGCAAACAATGACTTTGACACTGTACTTAAGAAGTTCAGCTCGTGTAAAGCCATCAGAATTTGTGCATGGACCTAACAGTTCAATCGAAATTCTTGCCACCCTTTCAAGTAGATAATAGGATCTCTTGCGACCAAAGAAATTCAGCAACAAGAAATGTCTTGGATCAAGTAAGTGCAGAGCCAAGGGGCAAAGATGGTCAAGTTTGCCATGACCAGGAGCAACTGAATCTGCAACTAAACACCAATATGGTGTATTGGAATACTGAGGATGCATTCAGGGTGAGTATCTGATTTACTTACCAGATTCTAAGTCTTTCACAGTAGAAATAATGAAGCAAGCTCATGAGACAACTCTCCATGGGGGAGTCAGCATGACTATGGCTGAAGTGCCAAGGGTTCCAAGGCTTCTACGGCTTGCTAAGAGAGTAGTGAAGCAGTGCTATGGCTGCAAGAGGTTCCAGGCTCAGCCCCTTCATTACCCTCCACCAGGTCATCTGCTGAAGTCACGTACTGAAGGGAGTACACCTTTTGATGTCATTGGAGTGGATTTTGCAGGACATATGAAGCATGGTGGTAAGTGCAAGAAAGAGGAGAAAGCCTAAATCTTACTATACTCCTGTTGTCTTACCCGTGGAATCTAATGAATACTTACACTTTCCTCGTATCGACATTATCTTTATTCGTTTATGATAAAACTGGGGCGATAAAGTGATAATCTCTCTCCAAAATCACTTTTTTGGACCTTGAAACTACATTTTGCCATACATTCCTTTCAAGGGAGTTGCAATGTTTGCCCTGTGGCAAACCCAGAAATCTTTGCCCAAACCCAAGGATCTGATTACTGGCAATTCATTCATTCTTAACTGACTATAAATTTATGAAAATCTCATATGGGAACTGTGGATAAATAAATGAATATGGAAGCAATCTTTGCAGTAATGAGCACTACTGAGGCAGTAGTGAAAATAAGACCTGAAAAAAAAAATCAGGCCTGTACTGGATCCCCTACAGGCCTGAAGGGATCAATTGGACCAGAAATAAAGCATTAACAAAGATAAATTTGAATTGTTTTTACCGTTTTTTTTTTTTTTTGTGTTTAAGTTTTCACTTGTGAAGTGCCTGTTGATGGGTGGAAAAAAGAAAAGGAAAGCTGCTGTGTGCTGCAATGGCAGGAAGCTGTTCTTCATGAAATGATGGATTGCTGTCTTTGTTGTCAGACATAAGTTGAGATAAATCATTGTATCAATTGTTTTTAGAGCAAATCAGAAAAAAACAAGTTTTAGGGGCGGCATGAGTGTACAGAAATGTACTATTGTAAAAGAGTTGGACATCAGAATTGCATAGTAATCAGAACTAAAGAAGAAATTGAGAAGTCTAAATATGTAAAGAAATTGGGAAGAAAAGGGTTTCATTCCTAAAAAAACAGAAATGAGATCTTTCGCCATCTCAGGCCACAGTTTCACTAGCTGCTTTACTACAAATAAGCCACTCAAAAGATCTATTATACCCATGTCTCGGGTACTCTAAGAAGACATTTCTGATGGAAACACAGAGATAATTGTTTTATCTTTATATATGAATCTTACAACACATTAAATCCTCCTTTTCTATCACCTATACTGTAAATGCGTGACTTTCAAACTTACGTGACATTTGTGTTACAGTTGGCCTCTGTGCTATTTGATTCCTTTAGATAGTCTTTCTCTCCCACTTTCATTGTTCACTGTTCATGTTCGGCGTGCATCCAAAGTTAATTTATAAAGTTTGATTTCAAGCCACCGGCGTATAGGGACTGATATGTAAGTTGTTTTCGCTTGTTTTGTTGTTTATCTCGTTTCAAGCAAGCTCTTTCGTCTTTATTTTTATATATATTTTGTGTTTGCCATAGCACTTGGTTCATTTGTTAGTTCCTTTATTATGTTAGATTCATTTATGCTGTTAAGTCGCCACGTGTTTAATGAAATACAATCTATTATATAAGTCCCTTTTTTAATTCACTTACAGTTTACGAGATTGATTAAAGTTATGTCTCTGTAACATATACCCTGGTTTGGTTGGCATTTTCTCCGATCGCGATTTTCTTGGCACTTCATCAAGCCTTGATGTTCGTTTGCCACAACATATACTTTAACCCTTTAACTCCCATGAGTGACCAAGACAGAATTTCTCCTTACAATATCAATACAACATCAACCAGATAAGTGATGAGAATAAAGAAAAATATTAATTTGGGGATAATTAGTCGATCCAATACTAAATTCTCTGAACTAAGATTATAAAAATTGTATGGTTGACAGTAAGGAGAAGTACAAATTTGGTCTGGGAGTTAAGGGTTATTACCAATTTAACCAAGCAATCAACAGAGATTGAAGTATTTGAGAAGGCTGGCCATAGAAATCCAGAGGTCCTTGTGTATAAAGGTTTTATATTTTAAATTAAAAAAATTTAAAATTAATATTTTTAATTAAAAATCTTAATCTGGGTCTCTTTATTCCTTTGCTCCAAAGCCTTTTTTGGATAGTTATAAAAATTGTATGGTTGAAAGCAAGGAGAAGTACAAATTTGATCTGGGAGTTAAGGGTTATTACCAATTTAACCAAGCAATCAACAGAGACTGAAATACTTGAGAAGGCTGGCCATAGATATTCAGGGGTCCTTATGCATAAGGGTTTTATATTTTAAATTAAAAAAATTAAAATTAATATTTTAAATTAAAAAATTTTTAGTCAGGGTTTCTTTATTCTTTTGCTAAAAAGCTTTTTTTGTATGATTTTCTCTATTCTTTTCAGGGCATCCAATCATCAAATTGTATACAAAAGTAGCACTACTGAATTTTCTTTTAAAGCTTTCCAATTTGGAATCATGTTTCACATCAACCCTGGGTTGTTGTAATCCAGCTTTGAACAACCTGGTGGTGAATAATTTCTTTAGACATGCATGTTTCTCTTCTTTTATTTATCTCTAGGGTGATTGTTGAGCAGCTGGCACTGTGGCTTCATCTAAAGATGAGAGACATAATACCTTGTGCACAGGATTCTCATTTGTGGTATGGACTGAAGAAGTGAGCTCACTTGAAATCAGAGTCCGACCTGCTCTTTGCTTTTAGTCAAGGTCCATATCACTAGAAGCAAACATAAGCATCCTGGGAGTGTAAGGTGAAGGCTGAAAGGGGACTTTTTTCTCTCCCTTCCTGCTTCCATGTAGTGGGCATCATTGAGATTAAGGGGGGATGGGGGGGGATCAACAGCAAGACTGCAAATGTCTATGCTGCCTTCAAGGGTGGCAGGTGCTTGCAATTTCATGATGTATCTGTTACCCATGCCAATTCATACTTCTTAGTAATGGAGTTTGAAGTCAGTATTGTAAGTTGCAGACCAAGTATTTCCTGGATTTATGTTCAAGGGTGCTAAATTGACCAATCATAATGCTAAATTGACTAATCATAGTGCACATACTAACTGAGAGATGACATTAACTGAAGGATAATAAAAATGTTTAACCTTCTTATTACTTTTGACTTTTCCTAAGGTCTTAGCTTGGTGTGCTGCATATGAAGCAACTTGTTAAACCAGAGACTCTTTTCCTGCGTTAAATGGTATGAAGTCTGAATTAAATGAAGACTAACTTGGATAATTGTTTTTACTTATTAGGCAAAAAAAACTTAATAATAGTACCAGCAAAGATGACTCAAGTCTTCAGTTTGTAATAAAGATTCTCTTGTTTGCAAACATAATTATGTATTTACAGTTACAATCTTTTAATAGGCTTTTTTTAAAACATAGGGAAACTTTAATACATGAACTTTAATACATGGCACTCTTTAAAAGATGCATGTTACATGCATGTATGATCCAATATGTACAGAAACTTTGCAATAGATTCAATAAAATAAATAAAATTAATAACAAAATAAATTACTTGGTTTTCAGAGCATTGACTGGTTTGTCACATTTGTAAATTTTTAATCTGGGTTCTGTTTATATTGGATAGAGCACAACTGAAATATGTTATTACCAGTAATAAAAAAAAATGTCAATTAACTGAATGGATAATTACTTGTATCTTTTTCAATCTTCCTGTCTTTCTCTTTGTGCTTTTGAACAATATTTGAGACTACCTCGGCAAGTTATGTCTGTCAAAGGGCCCTCAAAATGTTTGTTATATTTGTTTGACTCACAATTTATGAATTTATGCTTGTTTAAGTTCAAACAAGACTGTTCAGAACCTCACACCACACAAATATGATTGTTACACTGAATGCTTTCCATAATATAATTATGTATTTTTTTTTAAACTAGACACTGTCTTTCAGCACTCATCAACAAGGCTTAAATTTCTAGGTACAATGCCACATTGAAAGATGCATCACAGTTACCTTATATGGATACTACCAGAAACATTTTTTGTTTATTTTGTGGTATAGTCAAATGGCCTGCACTGGTATAGCTTCCACTGTTTCTTTAGCACAGCAGTTTCTAATCTATCTACATATCCCTCTTCCTAAAAAATCTCTCTTTCTAATGATGCCTAAGAATGTTTTTCACCCAATACACAAACTGCATCAACCTACAAACATTTACAGGTGGTGTATGCATTAGAGTCGTATTTTAGAAGCAAGATCTTTCCTTATTGTGTCAACTTCTTTTTTCTCTTTTTCATGTCTCAGTCTCAATATTTCGAGTATTGTAATTTCCTGGTCATCATCAGCTTGAGTGTCACTCATTCCTGGACTACCTCTCCTCCTGCTTACCATCTGTTTTGGTTTAGGGACATTCTTGGCATAGTTCAAAGCCTGAAAGACAAAGTGAGCAGTTTCAAAGAGAGTGCAATTCTAGCCATTGAGCAGGGTCAGAGGGCTTTTCTAACCAATAAGTGAGGTTTCCAAGAGATCTGGTATGACCAGGCCTCTTACATGATTGCTGCCTTGAATTTTGAGGGTTTTGTCATTGGGGCTGCCTCACAAGTGAATGCCTGTTCTATGGCTAATTCAATTCTTGCATGAGTATTATGTGTTAAGATTACTCTTGACCTCAAGTACCCCATCAATGGAAATGTACTACTTACAGCTTGCCGTTTTGCCTCCGCCTCCTTGATATGTTTAGGTTTAACTGGCTGTTGAATTGATCCTTTTTTCTCCTGCTGTTTCTTCATGGTTGAGTGCTGGGCCCTCAACATTGCTGCATACTCTCTTTGCTTGCTGACTTTTCTCATCTAAAAATTTTAAGGACAGTTGTGGCAATTTTTGCAATGTACATTATTTCATACCCTGTTAAAGGTACGTTAAGTCTGTACTCAAGTCAAGAGGCCCATGCAACCAGAGATTATCCCAGTTTGCCTAGTATGAAGTCACTAGCAGTATGATAGGATCCCTGACAGGATGCCAGTCCATTTTGAGGGAGCTTTCAGCATTTCATGAAGCTTCCCTGATAATTTGCCAATACCCATTTATATTCCTGGGTGACAAGAGGCATTGTGAGAGTAGAATGACAAGCCCACGAACAAAATGCATTCAAACCCTTTAACCCCTGAGAGTGATTAGCAACTAATTTCTCATATCAGTATCACCCCTAAAACAAACTTTGAGGTTATGAGAATAAAGGAAATGATCACCAACTAAAGAAGCTCTTGATTGTTAAACAAATTCTCCTTGTCAGTACCATAGGAAATTTATTGAGAACATTATGGAGAAAATCTACACTGATGTCAGGGTGTAATGGGTTAACCCTGACCAAGTCCTGAACCTGAATTTTTGATGAAGAGTCCAGTGTACCAACCATAAGTCTGCTGCATCTCCCAGTGTGTACAGTGTGACTGTGACCTCAAAATGTGGTGAGAACATCAGTCATGCACTATGACGGGCCTTGTGTGCCACTATTTTGTTCTTACTGCATTTTGACATCATTTGTGATCTACAGCTGTACATATGTTGCTGAACAGATCCAGGGCAACATGGAATCTATTTGCTAATTAGATTAGAGTGTACCCATAATGCATGTTTTACATGTGGTCATAATCCCCAAATAAATGATGCAAACCCTGCCTGGGTTTGTACATGAACCAGCAAATATACCTCTTGCCAAAAGCAACTTGCAGACCATAAAAGCTCAAACCATTGACTCCAGCAAATGGACTGGTAATTTTTAACTGTGCAAGATTGTTAAAAAGGTTTTGAGTTAGCTGACTGTGATAAAAAAAAAAAAATAGGCTGCATAATGTCATGCTCTCTTGCTGAAAATTGACCCACACGCTTTCAGAATAGACAACAGAATGCACTGTTTGTCAGCCTGTATTGATGACCCTGAATGCTTCAATTAAAAAAAAAAAAACAATCAATTTTACCTTCTCTTTAAAGTCATCAGTGTCATTGTTTGGTCCTAAGCCACCAGCAGGCCGCTCAACCTCAGAGCCAACAAAATTTCTGTAGTCCTTTAAGCTGTATGGTTTGTACTGAAACAATGGTTGTCTTAAGCTGGAATAACTTCCTGATGCTTTACTGCTTCTGTCAGCATCTGCCATCCCATGTAATGATAAAGAACTTGGATTTGCTAAGTACGGTTCTGAGGAAAATTTCCTGTGTAAACTGGATTCTGGGAATTTGTTTGCTTTTTGTAAATTTTGAAAATCAGTGTCAGATAAGGCTGATGATGAATTATAATCTTCTTCGTGCAAATTATGTACACTGGAGATGAGAGGTGTACGCTGGTAACCGTAAACACCTGGGGGTGCAGACTGGGTGGAGAGAGAGTTATAATGTGTTGGTTGAAAAGACCCAGCCATTGAATGCCTCTGTCTTGAGTTTGCTGCAGCACTTTGGTATCCTCTGCTATAACCAACTAGATCTGAATAATTTGATTCTAAAGGATTATAGTATGAGCCAAAGTCTTGGCTGACATCGTAGTAAGGACCATGTGAATGACTGTGATATGTGTCAAGTGACTTCTCTAGAGAGCTGTCTCCTAGTAAGTTTTGATCATTATCATAGTGAACTGGACTTACAGATTTTTGGCTATTAAAATCATCACTGATTTTGTGAGAATGCTGTGACTGACTCTCTAAGCCTGAGCCAGGTACATTCGCAGCAGCTTCTTCGGTTTGGTTTCTAGTTTTTTCTTTGATTTTTTCGACCTTTTTTATCGTCCTCATTCCGTGAACTTGAGCATAGCCAGTCCTCTCGGGAACCTTCTTCCCAACCCTCTCTTTGTTTCTTTCTATAATGTGCTGTGGCTTTCGCGGTTTAGGTTTTCCGACTTTTTTGCTGTGTTTCATGTTGTCATTTAGTAGCGGAGTAGAACTCTTGGGAGTATCCGAAATGTCTTCCGAAGTCTCTACCTGCGAAGGCTCGATTTTCATCTTGGTGGATTCAACTCGTTTGGGTTCGTTTGATTCTACAGGCTTTGAGAACTCGAGAGAATCGTTTAATGAAGACTCCAAGCTATCAGTGACCCTTTCCGTCTCTTCCTCCTGACCATTGGACGCAACCATGCTACGAATAACATCATCATCCGACGGTTCTTCATCCAATATGGCGGCCAAAACAGTAGGCGACGCAAAGGTCGTTATTTTGTCTTCAGCGCCGTTGTTGCTTTGTCTTTCTTCGAGGCTTTCCATTCAGCATACATCGAAAAACAAATTACATCATTGTGTGCGGTTTAGAAAATTAACTAAACAGCTAAAAACATTCACAAGAAAATCCAGTTTTCAGGCACGACAAAACTACCCACGATGCATTACTCGTTGCTATGGACTACAGTTCAATTGGAGGGAGGGGTGGTAGGGGCACTACCAAAATAAGGAGGTGTATAAACGTAGGTTGAAATTTTCTTCAATCTGAGAGTATTACGGGAGAAGCCCTCCCCTATTGCACAGAGTAAGCGTTGTCTTAGAAAAGCCTGGACCCTACTCAACACAGCAACGAGTAAAGCCGATAAAAATCTTGTGAACGATTATTTGACGGATGGTGTGTTGTCTTTTTGGTAGAGAGGAGAAAAGATTTAATAATTTTAGGGTATTCCTTTAGGTCTCTTTTACTCTCACCGAAGAGCCGAGTTTCACGTTTGAACGGAAAACTCTCTATGTTTTGCACTGAGGAAAAAAATTATTATAGTAAATTTCAAACATTGGCATATTTACAACACTAAAAAAGAATCGAAAATTAATCACGGTCTCCTGGAGAAGTGAAGAATACACAGCTAAGGGCTCCCGATATTTTAGCTTGGTAAGCTGAAAAGTGTAACAGCAAATGATGAGTGTAATTTTATTCGTATCTGCCAACATTGGGGCATTTTCTGGACGAGACGATCAGTTAATAGCTTCATCATCAGCGCTTCCGCAGAAGTATCTCTCCGCTGGCTGGTAATTACGAAGTCTTCACCAACGCAAGCCGGCGAGAGGTTTGGTTCTGGCTCGTGCCAGACCCCAGGCAAATCTCCTCCTGACTTGTCTCCTTCCCGCAGGCAGAGCGCTTCCTGCAAGTTAATGAGGGTCTGTTCGGAAGCTAATCAGCTAGCACCAATAGTGACCTTTTTGACAGCGTGGGCGGAAAGCTATTCTCAGATGTGATCTTTGGGGCAGAGAGAAACTACCATGTAAGTTCTACCATGTAGTTCTACCATGTAAGTTAGAGTGAATATTGCGAGCATCATTTTTCAAATAATTTTATGTTTAATCTGGATTTCCTTAGCGTTATATGGGATCTGGAAATGACACCACACGTAACACGAAAATTTTCTTACAATATCTGACTTTATACGATAAAAGAAATTGTTTCATCGCGCACACCACGACTGCTCCTTCAACTGGCCACCATGAAGTTTTCCTAAAGCTGAAGGTTCGAGCACAAACCCTTCGTCAGAGCGAATTACGAAAGGGGCGAACACTCAGAGCGTCAGATTTAGACATTGTTTATAGTGATCGATTCACATTAACAACTCAGTTGATAAAACCAGATTACGTATGATATCCCCCACAGACGCAGCACCACAGTTTCTTTAGAAACGTGTCCCCTTTACTCCTTTAACTGTTGTAGCTATTGTTCAGTTGTCAACATCGCTCTTCACTACATTCTTTCTGTTCTAGAAGCAGGCGATATTATAAGACCAGAGTGATTAAGGAAGAATCTAAAACAAGCTCGGCACAAAAATCTTTAGAGTTCCAGAGCCTCGACTTTAACTGCGGTCACGAAAACAAGACTGACCATTTACATCATAAATCTGACTAGAGCAATTTTCAATTGAGTACCGCAAGAAATCTGGGATTGCTTTGTTTTTGTTTTACTTCGTTCTGTGATTGGTTAGAAAACTCGCACCACTCTCTCAACCAATCGGGCGCAAAACTAAAATTAATCACGACTTGGTCGCCCGCGTTTTCCCGCGCTTTAGGCAGTTTGCTTATTTTTACTTTGAGCTGTCATTGGCTCTTAGAGGTATTTTCCTTTCTCTGATTGGCCGTTTTAATTAAATGATTTGGTTCTGATTTTACGACACTCAATCGAAAAGCGCCTTAAATTCAGTTTTTCCGGTGGTATCTGGAGGTTTCGTCTCACTGCAGATTCGCCCTTAACGAGCTCACCCCAACCTCGGGGAATGGTAGCGGGGACGAACTTCTTATTTTTGACGAGGCCAACTTATCGTCATAGGGGCGAACTCGCAATGGGAAGAAGCTTCCATGCCAACCCCTGCCAGTTGGTGCTTAGGACCGAAATAAGCATTGATGACAAAGATGGCAGAGCCCATTCATCTCTTGTTTCCTGTAAACTGATTGGTCAGTTTTGAGTACAGAACTCCTGTAATAGAAGTCATACTGTGATAGAGAAATTTTCATCTTCGAAAAACTGGAATGTAAGAACTTCAATATCAGCTTTGACTGTCTTCCTCGTATCCTTCTGTTTTCATGTCTGATATTCCAAGATCGTCTTCTTGTTCCTTTGTTCTTGGGTAATGAACGATTTCCAGTTGAGGGTCTGGATCTGGAGCATACAAATTCTGTAAAGAGGAAAGGGTTCTGTCTTGAGTCATGACGATAAAATCAAAAGACTTCTGTTTTCCACGACTTTTTTCCCCACAATTTGATTGAGACCAGTCAGCGGGAATACGTATTAACTTATGGAAATAGCTCCGCAAAAGTTATAATACTGCCACGTTCTAGGGCTAGATGTTGAAAACTGACAAAGATACGAGTCTAAACATATCCCGTAGAGCAAAAAGCACCTCTGCACGTGAGTAACTTGCCTTTCGACTTCACCTCATAGTTGCTTCCCCTTACTTGAGGCACAGGCCAGTGCGATTCGGGCGCGAAGGAAGACGTGGGAAGAAAAAGACTCGTTCCCTTGCGCGTAACTCACACTCACGCTCATCTCGCGCATGACTCGCCTTGCAAGTTCGCCTCGCGCTTACTTCACTTTTTAGAAAGTGTGTGTTAAGGGCGAAGGTAGTAGCGCAAAGTGAAAAAAAAGCTTCTTCCATGGCTTATCACTCGCCTATCGAGTTCGCCTTGCACTGTTTCCACTTGCATGAAGCGAAGAAAAGGGCGGGTCACGCTAATGGGTACGAGCGCGAAAAGAAAAGCCCTCTCGCGCGCGTGTAACTCGCCTTTCGAGTTAGCCTTGTGCTTGCCTCTACGCGCTTAAATATGCTGGCTGAGGCTAAATTTTCAAAAATGGACAATATATTACTTACTCCATGGGCTTAAGAAAAATTACCTGAATATAGCTGTTTCCAGCCGGGTCATCCAGTGTGATCAGAACATTCATTTCCTCGCCATTAATTACCTGCGCAATAAATTGAGTAGAGCGGGCTTAAAATAGACACAAAGAAAGAGTCAGGAAAGAGTTGATGCACGCACGCATTGATGAAGTCTCCATAAAAGACTTGGGCAGGAAAGAGGAACCGAACGAGAAGATGGTGACGTTAGTAAAGGCAAAAGCAAAAGGGGAGGAAGGAGAGAAGAGGACTGGAGACTAGAAAGGAGAGGGAAAAGAACGAAAAGAGAGAGGAACCAGTAAGAAAACAAAATCAGTAAAACGGGGAAGGTGGGTAACTTAGCCCTTCAGCTCCCGGAAGTGATTAACACGTAACTTCTCCTTCTAATATCCATACCTAATCCAGCAAACAGGTAATGAGAATATTCAAACTTATCAAGTGGAAGTTGCTATCTTGATCTAACACTAAATTCTCGTAACAAATTTACAAGGAAATGTATAGCAGCTAGAGGGGAGAATTAATGATCAGATCTTGGGAGTTGAAGAGTTAAGGGATGAGATAACAACAAGAAGGGAAAAGGAAGAGGAGATAGGAGAGCAGGGGGTGGGGAATAACAGTTTTTACCCTGTCCAAGTTGGTGATAAATGTTTTCATCTTCGCACTGAATTCAGCCGGGCTGTCTCCAAAGCCAAAAGGATTCAGCGACTTTAGCTGTTACAAGAGGAAAACAAATGGAACGATCAGTTCTGACTGGTAGAAAACGATGCGTGGAGACCGGCTTAACCGCTGATTAATTAATTTACTCTCACAATACTTCAGCATTTGGTCCAATTGTGTTCACCCGTACCCCGATCTCACGCGCGATATAAAATATATTTTATGTAAGATGAGTATCACGTACCTGATCCTTTATATTACACAAAAGGCCCTCTAATGTCGTGAATCGTCCACCCAGTGTGCCGGCTGCGATGTGGAAATCCAATGATGGCATGTATACTTCACACGTTTCTGACTGCAATAAAGATAGACGTAAGATCACGGTGGAATCCGTTGAAACAGCCATCTTTCGGCAGACAAAAGACGACTTTTCCAAAATAATCTGTCTTTAATATACTTAATAAAAACATTCCATGTTGTCGTGCGTCTGTTCTGTGATAGACTGCATCATTATTTGATTGGCATCAAAATAAGGTAAGAACAAAAAAGTATCACTCGAAGCGAGTTTTCAAATCTTTACATCCTGACATCAATATGCGTATTCTCCATACTGTTTTTTATACATTTCCTAAGGAGCTGACAAGGAGAATGTGTTTAACAATCAAGAGCTTCTTGAGTTGGTGATCAGTTCCTTTATTCTCCTGACCTAAATGTTTGATTCAGGGTTTATGTGGTAAGGAGAAATCAGATGCCAGTCATTCTTAGGGGCTAAAGCGTTAAGCGAGCGGATTCTTCTATGAAAAATTTTTGCCACTTTTCCCTTCCGTCCTTAAAAATTTTCTTCAACAATCTTTATCTGTCATATCACCAGCACAAGCAAATTGCACTCCGGACAAGTTTCTCCTCCACCAAATCTCTATAGAAAAAACTAGCATGGAAGACTTTAACCAAGAGGATTCCCGAGGAAAATAAAATTGTAATATTGTTCTATCAACATTGCTAAGGAAAAGTCTAACATAAGCTATAAACCAGTTCTCGAGAGCATTCCGGAAAATTTGTCATATTCTTCCCTGAAAATCGCCACGAAAAACTTAAAACCTCAGCTCCCCGTTCTTACGATTTCAGAATAAGATTTTAGGATCCAATATTGCAACAAAAGTTGAAGCTGTACCTTCAGCACATCTCTGTTGAGATCCAAAGGATCTGTTATCCTGAGAGTGAGTCTTGTTCCATGAGGTTCCATACCAGCTAAAACAAATATTGATCAGAAAGTTAAATTGACTGGGAACTGAGGACCAATTCATATTACGCTGTCAACAACGCTAGTTCAGAGAGCACGCCTCGCTGCTCGTCCCCAGTCCTTTCCCCACTTTTGACTATGAATGGGGGAGGCACACGAGAGGTGTACGTGTGGGCGGAGTAGATGTTATTGTCTTCTTCGTCGTGGCAGTGCTAGTATCCGAGCCCCGCAGGCGCGCATTAAGCGTAACAGAAGACTAGACGGGTCAGGCGAACCACAAACCGAAAAGCATATAAAAAAACGCAATTGCAACAACAGAAACGAACCAAGAACCAGTTACTTACCGCCAGACTTGACTTCATTTGACCTATGCCCGCAAGCATCGCAATTGGTCGCCATAATCACCACTTCTTTAAAATGCGGTATAGCTGATATACTAGTTAAGGTGAATCCGGTTTTATAAGTGATGGACAGTGAATAAAATTTTATGAACGGTGAACGTTGATGACTGTACGTATATATTACATAGGTACAACGGAAAAATCAAAGACAAAATGACAAAGAGACAGACGTAAGTACCAGCGCACGTACGTACGGACGGACAGACAAAAAAACACAGGGGCGTACGGACGCAGAGGGATACCCGTGGAGAGACCAACGAACGGAGAGACAAACGAGGGGACAGAATGACACACACACAGTCACACATTAATCGAGCAGTTGAGGTATGTAAACGAACTACCTTGATTTGAAAGTACTAACAATAGCATTAAACTGAAAACAAATAAAACGGCAGTAAGAAAAGAGGATACCAACAAGCTTCATTCTGGTTTCTGTAGGTGCATTACACGAAGGACAATTTGTTGGGAAATTTAACACCTGCAAAAAAGCAACGAAAGAGGAGAGAGAAAGTTAACCCCGGAAGCTAAAGGACCTGGCCTTCGTTGGTGCTTATTCCGGTAGAAATGAACGTCATTGTTCGTCCTATTAGGCTACTTAACCATACTGGGGCAACAGAACATGCAAAATATGTCACGGTATTACATTGTAAAACAGGGCACAAGGAACCGAAACAATTCTTACCTCGTCATTTACATTTGTTTGCTCTTCCTCTGTGTGTGGGAACGTGGAAAAGAACAGAGTCAAACTTTGCATACTAACAAATGATATCAAGGTGAATACTAACAAATGATATCAAGCTGTAAGAGAGAAACTGTTACATGATCATGTTCAGTTTTCAAGCTTTAATTTAAGATTGTCAAAACAACAAATCTGAAATGAGTTAAAGACTCGTGCTCTGGAGGGGAGGAGAGCGATAAGTGGGGCACATTTAACTCTACGATACACGGTTGCTGAACAGTCAGGACACGCCTTTTTCCGCCCGCGAGAAGATTTGAGACGAGAAAGGAAGAGGCTGGTCGGAAGTCTGACACTAATAATCAGTGTTAGACTGCTTACAGACCTTTCGCCAGCTCGCATCGCTCATACTTTCCCAGGGGCAAAAAAACGCTGCTACCAAAGCCCTGATAACGAGGGCCTGCTCGCAAATTGATAATCAGCAATTTTAGGGGTGGGAGGGTGGGGGAAATTCTCAAGGGACACACTCGCGACGCTCTTGCATTTATTTATGTTTCCTGCTCTGAGAACCTTACCTATTTCAATGACATGCTTAGGAATTATTTTTATGGGGGTAAGGCTACTCAATTTTACTATGCATTTCTTATGAGGCGGGAGAAGCTAAGCAAATGGAGAAGCGGTTTGTGACAGGTCTTACAAAACACTCGCTTTTTTTTTCTAGTACAAAATAACCAACAGTCCAAATAAACAGAGGATTTTTGCACGGGATTCGCGCGTTATCTGTGCACTTCTACGTACAGTTGGATATCAATCTCCTGTGACTTTTCTACTGATATTTCTCAATGAAAACCTTGTTATCTGACCTTCTTCCTCTTCCTGTTTCTCCTCGGTTTGACTGGCTGGCTGAAGTCCTAGATGGGCGTTCTGTTCTGCGTTTCTGCGATAATACACCATGGTCATCTGTGGGTCTTCTTTAGGGGCATGTGGATTTTCGATGAAACTGTTGCCAGATGAATCATCCAGGTGAAGGGTGAACTTCCTGTCACCATCGCGGCATTTTGTCAACTGTGCCACAAAATCATCAATTTTCACTGCATTGTCAGGATCCACGATCTGTTGACAATTCAAATGGAAATACAAAAGTCAACCGGTGACTTGACGTACTGTAACAACTTACAATTACTGTATTGAACAACAGAACCCCGCTGATTCGAACGCTGTTAGCTCGAAACCCTGGTAGCTCGAAAAAGGGCCGATCTCTCCGAGAGATCAGCCAACTCAAACCCCTGCTAAAGCAAACCTCTTTTTTGGTTTCCCCTGAGAATTCAAGTTGATGGGGTGCTATTGTGTTTAGGAAAAAAAATTGGATCTACACCTACAAGGCAATGTTTCAGAGTGTTGTTTGATGCAGAGCAATAGATTTGCTTTCTGTGCTTCGACTTAACAACTGGTAGGTAGACCATGCTTCAAACAATCTTTGTATGAGTGATAATGAAAATGATAATGATAATAACAATAATAATAATAATAACAATAACAACGATAATAATAGTAGTAATAATAATAACAACAACAATAATAATAATAATAATAATAATAACAATAACAACAATAATAATATTAGAGAAACATTTTCGTGGATTATAGTTCAAGAGATATTGAGACATTGATTTTTTCTTTTCTTTCTAACAGATGTCGAGGTACAAATTTAATTCTTTTTAAGTGAAGCACTGTACATAGGTCTTTTTTATGAGTATTGAATAAAGATTTTTCTTCAAATAATAATAGTAGTAATAATAATAACAACAAAAATAATAATAATAATTATAATAATAACAATAATAATAATAATAATAATATTAATTGACCACTCCCCCAATGGGGCTTTTAAAGGCCAATACAAACAGACTGTACATAAACATGGTGAATAAACATAGAGTTTGAAAATTCCCAACTAACAGGAGGCAGACAAGTTTGCTGTGATGAGACTGCTGCCAAGGTGTCCATTGCAGGGCAATCAAAAACAAATCCAGCTAGTAACAGGATGGAGGACTTGAACATGGGACCAACAGTGCCTTAACTACTTGGCCATACTCTGATTCACATGATTTGGATCATGTTAAGCTCAGTTTACTTTGCATCAAACTAGTCCAGGTAAAGCCCACGATTACATGTATAGAATTATCAATGATTTTATCAATAATTTACCCTTCTAACTGGCTGATCTTGCTCCAAAGCAGTGATGGCACGTCCTAAAAGTCCTTCGATGGTGGTGAGTTCTATGTGAAAAAAGAAAATTCAGTTTACAAGCAGACTTAGAGATTACAAAACAAAAGGGCAAGTCTGTACACTGCTTTCTGTCGATAGCAACCTAATAAAAGCATTTAACATGTTTTGATAAGATCAGTAATCACAGCAAAACTCATCTACAAAAAATATGTAAAAATTAAATGTAACTTGTATCAAAGCTCACATGAGAGAAAAAAAAAAACAGCCCCCCTCAGGTGGTAGAATGATTCTACTTCACTCTGTACCTCTTAAATACACATATTGCCTAAACAATTTCCAGCAAGTCACTGATTACACAGTTATGGAAAAAAAAATTAACAAAGGTGATGATATCATTGCTACCTCCTTTCTGGGAAAAAGCAGGACTCTCAAACTCCAACTCTGGAATGGTAAATGATGCAGAATCTGACTTGACTACCTGTCTGTTCAAATCCTGTTGAAACAGAAATTAAAAAATAAACACATTACTACTCAGTCAACTCACTATCTCAAGATCTAATGTACAATACTGATAACTTATCATCACCTTTTACTGCAATACTAACAATACCCACATTTTGGGCAATGCTACATCTGCTATTCCATTAAAAGTATGTTCTTTAGGTGTACAATTAACTTTTAAAATATATTTTAGGTGTGTGCTGCCTTTGGTTGTGTTGTGGAAAAAAATTGACAACCGCAAAGAGTGAGTGTCCACGAAAAAGTTTAAAGAGGTTCTAGAACCAGTTCCAAATTCTCAAAACCAGTTTTTCCTTTGTCTCAGATTACGGTTAACCCTTTAACCCCTGAGAATGATAAGCATCTAATTTCTCCCAAAAGTACCACCCTTGGATCATATATTATGGTTGTAAGAATAAAGGAAATGATCAGAAACTTAACAAACTTTTGGTTATTAGACAAATTCCCCTTCTAGGTATCATCAAAAATGTATAGAGACCAGTACGGAGAACTTGTAGACTGATGTTAGGGTGTAAATTGTGAATTGTCACAGATCTGAGAAAAAATCGAACTGAAGATCAAACTGATTTGCAAATTCTTCAACTAGTGAAAAATTTAACATAGTTTATAAGCTTAACCCTTTAACTCCCAAGATCTCATTAGTAATTCTCCTCACTGTCTGCCATATGGTTCTTGTGGTGTTAGTTTGGAGAATTTGGTATTGGATCAACTAATAATCCTCTTTTTAACACTTTCCTTTATTCCCATCACTTGTCTGCTTGATATTGTATTGATATTGTAAGGAGAAATTCTGTCTTGGTCGCTTTGGGAGTTAAAGGGTTAACCCTTGAGAGAGACTAACATCTAATTTCTCCTTAGAAAATCACCCCTGAATGAAACATTAAGGTCATGAGAATAAAAGTAATGATCACCAACTAAAGAAGCTCTTGATTTTCCAACAAATTCTCCTTGTCATCACCCTTGGAAATGTATAGAGAACAGTATGGAGAATATGCATACTGATGTTAGGGTGTAAATGGTTAAGTCTGTACCTAGTCAATGGTTACAAGAAAATAAGTGGGTTCAAGAAAGTACAGGTAAGGTCAAATTTATGGCCAGTGGAGACAACCAAAGAGGTGGGCAAGCACAAAATAACAAGGGTCTGTTTGCTTATGATGAGGACTGGAAATGAAAGACTGAAGATTTAAGAACTACAAACAAAATTGAAAGGGTCTTCATTTTGTAGAAAGCCCTCCTCAAACTACAAAAGGAAGACCCTCACTGACTTGTTTTGTTCAACTATCAGAGAAACAAAGTCGGATCAATATCAGTATCTGGGCAACCGCCCACCTACCCCTCCCCTAACTCAACAACAGTCAACTGACAACAAGTTAAGGTTAATGTTGGGTTAGAGGAGGGGAAGGTGGGCAGTTGCCCAGATACTGATATTGATCCACAAAGTCTTCATTTTCACAACATAAGTTTGATTTTTCGGTCTCTGGTCCTTGGTATGTGTTTAAAAGACATTCCAAAGGTCAGGTAAAAAAAAAAAAAAAAAAATGAGGATAACTTTGCTTTTTCACCCACCCAATCATCCACTTGTCACTGCTGGTTGAGACCTTGGAGCTGACTACATTGACTATGTAGAACTTAATCTATTCACAACCCTTTAACTCCCAGATCAAATTTGTCATTCTCCTTACTATCCACCATACAATTCTTATAATGTTAGTTCAGAGAATTTAGTATTGGATCAACTAGTAATCCCAAAATTGATATTTTTCTATATTCTCATCACTTATCTGGTTGATATTGAATTGATATTGTAAGGAGAAATTATGTCTTGGTCACTCATGGGAGTTTAAAGGGTTAATTTGACAGATCACCTTTGGAGAGGACACCAACAGCTTAATGTTGCATCCCATATCTTGAATTCTTCCTGCAGACTGGATTTCATTATTGGCATAACTGCAGTGAGGACATTCAAATGACATCAGAACAACTTCTCTAAAGAATGGTATTCTTGTGAGAAGTATTCGAGTTGTTCCCTAATGAAGATAGATTATTTTGCATCAGGACAATTGTAATTAAGAGATGGAGAAATGCTGATGAAAAGGGGAGTGGATTGGTTCACTCAATTCCAGTTATCAGCTCATATTCTGAGTAACCTCAGGTAGAAATGCATTAGGCTAACTGTTGTAGAGCTGAAAACAAGGCTCCATATATCCAAATGTTCAGGATTGGTTATGGCCAGCTTGGGGCGAAGTGCCTTGTTGGCTATTTATTTACCAGCTCATATCCAATGTGCAGTGGAATAACTGTTGAATACATACATGTAATTGCTATCATCTCAAACTAGGCATATCTTTCACCACCCTTTTCCCTCTCCACCCACCCCTTCCCCCCACCCTGTCCCCATTATATTAAAATTTAGTCACTGCAGTCGGCTTGTAAGAGTTTATCAACTCCATTTTAAACACAGATGTTTGAACTCCAAACTTTCACACATCATTTCAGTCCAAGACTGCATGTATCATTTGGAGATGATTCCCCCCTTTTTTTCACAATAAAGCGACAGTACTTCCAATTCTTAATGAGAAAACTAAAATGAAACTTAGATTACAAGCAAGATAGCTGCAAATCAAGAACATCACGTTTCACAAGCTAATATTAGGAAACACTTTTTCAGTTACGTTTTCGAATCCTAGCAGTGATCCTAGCAGTGATCTTTGTTAAATCCCATATATCTCGCATTTTTAAAGGCAGAATTTTTACTAAGATCTAGCTTGTTAATCAATAAAGAGTGTATACCTTAAAACAGAGCTGTACTGTACAAAATTTGATCAAAACTACGTGAAGGAGACAAACCAATTGTATACTAATCATGCAGCGATAAATAAAATTTTAATGCTTTTGAAAGAAAACCATTTTAAGTTTTAACTGGTGAGTAAAATATATATTAACCCTATTTTTATTTTATTTTATCTATTTTATTTTAGTAAAAATTTTTAGACTCACGTTTTCATGGCAATTCATGCACAAACTTTCCACTGCATTGGTTTGTGGTTCATCATCTGCATCGATGTCTTTAAAAAGCAGTTCATTTGTTTTTTCTTCCATAATTTCAAACAAACATCTGTAAAATTTAAAGTACGACCCCCAAACTTTCTAAAAATTTCAACAACACTTGCAATAATCTCGAAAGGTCGAGTACACGTTTTCTCGGCGATGATCTAGCTGCAGTGCCAATACTGCAGGCTCACTAAAACTAGACCTAGTCTCTCCCGTTCCAATGCGGTCGCTAATATATCGAAGAGCCAATCAGAGCGTTACATCAGCATTTGCACATGGTTCACACGATCAAAGATGGGGAATGTACTCGCGGCTTCACCGTCAAAACCCTCATCTCCCAGCAATGTTGCATCGATGCCGCCGCCGCCACCGCTTACGGCAGCTCCCCCTGTTGAACCAAAGCCGCAGCCGGATGAAAAACCATCCAATAGCAACCCTGGAACGTATGAAGATCTACACAAGTCGTGTAAAGGTAGGGTAAAGATCGTCAGGCTTCGTAAAATTTCACCGGCTTCATGGCGCATTTGGATTGTCTGATTATGTAATTTATCGTAAATCTAGACTAGGCAATCTTAAAGCTTACTTATTCGTTTTTACAGCCGTTTGTCTCCCGCGATTTCTGTAAATTTTTCTGGGAGTTTGTGCAAGTTTGCTCTTAATATTCTTTACTACGTGGAAATTAGTAGTCAGAATGGATTTACAATCACAGCGATCTTTACTGAATTCTGTTTCACTAAAATCGATCATACTTCGCAAATGAGATATTTTGAAAAAATTGCTGTTTTACTCGCTCTAAACATTTAATGTTGAAGGGCATGAAGAATTTTCAGGTACACAAAAGTACATGGATTAAAAATTCCTACATAGTTTCGACAATGTCCTCACCCCACCCCCTTCCGTTCTTACCCCACCAGGAAGAGTAAGTAGAGTTCTTACTGAAACTGACCACACGAATATGTTTACAACACCACTTGATTGGCCAGTTTCAGTGGTCTCTGATTTACATTACATTCTGTGGTACCTAAAGAAAAATATTACTACGGATATCAAGCTAAATGGTCAAATATACTGGATCCTCTGCCTCACCCACTATCATCTGCCACATGAAAGATTAACCCTTTAACTCCCATGAATGACAAAGACATAATTTCTCCTAACCATATTAATTCAAAATCAAGCAGACAAGTGGTGAGGGTAGAGAAAAATATCACCTAAGGGATTTTTAGATGATCCAATACTAAAGTCTCCAAAACTAACATTATAAGAATTGTATGGCAGATTGTGAGGAGAATTTCTTATGAGATCTTGCAAATGGAAAGGTTAGATGTAATTTTTCATCAAAGAAGAAATTAGAGGGAGACACTCCCTCTACAAAATTCTTAGAAAGCTTGGTGACCAAACTTAACCCTCCACTACGAAAATCTTCCTCTTGCATAACCCTTTACTCTCGAAATCTAGATCGAATTTCTCCTCCCTGTATGCAGTACATTTCTTATAGTTTTAGTTCTTTAGTTTTAGTTTTCTTCATTTTGTTAGGAGCTATTTTATTTTGGTCCCTCCATTTCGTAGTTTGAAATTACAGACTCATTTGAGTAACTTTGTTTTGAAAATACTGCTGTGCTAATGTGGTGTTGGCTTTTGTGATATCTGAACTTTCATTATAATTTTCAATGTGATCACAGTATTCTGAGTTTCTCAGGTTCTGTTTTGTAACTCAACAATGTCAATGATAAATCCATTGTAATTTTCAAAGTATTTACAGTATTCTAAGTTTCCCAGTTCATGTTTTTTAACTCAACATTGTCAATGATAAATCTTTTATTGTACTAATTTACGTACTTTCTAATTTGAATTTTTCAGACGTCTTCCCTCAGCCATTTGAGGGCTGTAAACTAGCTATCAATAAAGGCCTAAGCAACCACTTTCAAGTCAGCCACACCCTTCAGCTCAGTAGTATGGGGCCAGGAGCATATCATTTTGGAGCCACCTATGTAGGAAATAAGCAGACAGGGCCTAATGAGGTGATGATGATGATGAAGGGCTAATAGAGAAACTTTCAATTGAGTGTTGAAAATAATCTGGGACTGTTTTTTTTTACTTTACTTTGCTCTGTGGTTGGTCCAGAAAACTTGCATCATCCTCTCAACTTATCAGATGCAAAACTAAAAACAACTGCAACCTGATCATTTGTATTTTCCCATGCTTTAATCCTTTAACTCCTAAGAGTGACTAGCATCTAATTTCTCCTTACAATATCACCACTGAATCACACATTAATGTCATGAGAATGAAGGAAATGATCACCAACTAAAGAAGCTTTTGATTGTTAGAAAAATTCTCCTTGTCAGCATCTTAGCCAATGTACAGAGAACAGTATGGAGAATATGAATACTGATGTTTGGGTGTAAAGTGTGAAACAGATTTTTCATTGGTTAATGTTTAAGGTAACCATTGTTTTGACTGTTTGGAGGGATGACTTCAGTTTTGGCTTTTTTCAACACTCAGTTGAAAACTGCTCTTAAAAATGATATTGCTGATGTTGATTTATTTCTCTGACTTTTTTTTTTTTCAATAAGTTTGGTCTGAAACCTCTGTATTTCCTTTGTTGGGTAACATTGATATGGGGTATGTGCTTTCTTGGGAGTTAAGGTAGCTTTGTATCGAGCATGCTGATCTTGATGGGGGAAGGTCTGGATTAAATCCCTGGCCATAAGGTGGTTTTCCCAGGAGAGTCACTTTACTGTAATAGTGTCTCTCTCCAACCAGGTGTATAAAATGGTATTGGTTAACTTTCAGGGAAGCCCTATGAAATGCTGAGGGAGGCTACCTGCTATTGGACTAGTCTACCATCCCTTAACTTTTAATTCTATGGTTAAGGAGTTTAAATCCATACTTGAGACAAGTTACCCATCCAGCTGGAGTTAATATTAGTTTTCATTGCATGAAGCAACTAGGAGTCTTACTACTCCTCCTTCTCTCCCTGGATAGGATGCCAGTGTGTTGCAAGGGCCCCCCCCCCCCCAAGCATTTCAAAAAACTTCCTCAACCCTTTAAACCCTGAGAGTGACCAGTGTCTAATTTATCTGTACAGTAATACTGCTAGATCATCATGAGAATAAAGGAAATGATCGTCAACCAAAGAAGCTTTGATCTTCAAATGAATTCTCCTTGTCAGTACCACAAGAAACATTATGGAAAAGAGTATGGAGAATATAGATACTGATGTTAGGGTGTAAAGGGTTAAAAATTTGCCACTACTTATTTATACTCCTGGGCGGAGAAAGACACTGTGTGAGTGAAGTGTTTGGATCAATATCAGTATCTGGGCAAATGCTTAGGGTTAGTTAGGGTTAATGTATGGTTAGGGGAGGGGTAGGTGGGCAGTTGCCCAGATACTGATATTGATCCAAGTGTGTTTCCCAAGAACAAAACACATTGACCTGACCAGGTTCAAACCTGGACCTTTCAAAATGCAGTCCAGTATACCAGCTATCAGGCCTCAGCATTGCACATCTTGTGTTTTGACTGTTAATAAATATCTCATACTTTTCTGTTCTGTTCATAATTTTAGGCATTTCCTGTGTTGCTTGGAGACATTGACACGAACGGTAGCCTTAATGCTCAAATGATCCATCAGTTTACCAACAGACTCAGAGGAAAAATGGTGATACAGGTAATCATTTTGAACTTTCTTTCAATTTTTTAATAGATATTAAAAAGCCATAACACAATCGAGCTAATCTTTAGAGTTGCAGTCGCCATTAAACTCCACACCTTACAAGGTAGCAATAGAATTCCAAATACCCTCACGAAATATTGGCAAAGTTTCAAAAAAGACCCTACTTTTCAGATCAAGACAGTCGTTAACTGTTTTGTTGTATTAAAGTAGCTAGTGCTTGGGAAATAAGTAGCCAGCAAAAAAGGCAGCTATTGGTGTTTCTATAGTTAAGACTTTTTCCATAAGTGGTTGTCTATGATGTAATAGCAACTGTGCCTGGGAAAGGGGCTGTAAGGCGAACCCTAAACAGAGGAGCCTGCTGTAGGCTAAATTATAGACTGCGGTTAGAGGTCTTACACAGTTTAGGCAGAGGTAGATTGACTTTCAACAAAACCCTAGAGAAAACCTCGTGTACTGACCTTCTCATCTGCTACGTGTATGTATGTATAAGAAAACGGAGATCAGCAACAATTTTTTCAGTTGGAGTGGCACTCAGAGTGTAAACAGTCTCAGGTGAACAGTAATTAAATCAAAGGGACTTTTTCTTTTTTTTTTTGTGCAGACTCAAAAATCAGTTTGGGTTCTTGTCCAAAGTGATGCTGAATACCGTGGAGATGACTTCACCGCAAGTCTGACGGCTGGTAATGTAGATATACTCAATAGTTCTGGCATCCTTGTGGCTCATTATCTTCAACGGATGGCTCCGCGTGTTGATGTAGGAGGAGAACTTCTCTACCACTATGGCTCCGGCCAGGAAGTGGCCATGATGTCCTGCGCGGGTCGATACACAGCAGATGATTGGATCGCCTCCGCGACAGTTGGTCAAACAGGATGGCATTTAAGTTACTGGCACAAGGGCAATGAGAATGTAAAGGTTGGCGTAGAGTATGAGTATAACACAAGGGCCCGCGATAGTTCGGTCAGCGCAGGGTATCTAATTGATGTACCCAAAGCTAATTTTACATTTCGCGGAATGCTGGATACAAATTGGACAGTGGCGGCTGTTATGGAAAAGAGACTTCCTCCATTGCCATTCACGTTTTTGTTGAGTGGTATGGTAAACCATACCAAGAATCAAGCGCGATTTGGGTTTGGTCTAAATATAGGTTGACTGTTGGGTTCAATGTCAGTATCTGAGTAGCTCTGTACCTACCCCTCCCTCAGCCTAACAACATTCAACTGATACCAAGTTAGGGTTAATGTTGGACAAGGAGAGGGGTAGGTGAGTTGTTGCTTGGATATCGACATTGATACAAATATTGTTGCTAAGAGCAATGAGATTTTTTGTTATTACTTTTAACGGCTTTGTGTGGATCAATCAGATTGTGGAAGCAAACTCTCTCCAGATTTGGCTTTTTCAGTGCCTACAGCACTGTCACCTTGAGGACCAGCGGGCAGGGTGTTTTTATTTTACTGGGGACTGGAGTAGGAACTGTTTATAAATGGAATGGCGCATGTATAAATGAAAGATCCGATATACGTGTGGGGAAAGACTGAAATTCATGGTTGCAAAGAACAGATCTGAATGAATTGCTTTCTGATAATCTCTGAATTTCCTTCCTTCGATGGAAGAGTACAGCTTGATTAGAAGCTTAATAAACAGCTCTCACGTGGTCTTTCTATATTTGAATGAGGTGTCACTTTTACTGATTTCCATCGGCTCCTTTGTCCTTTATGACTGTCTGTAGACCTGTGTAGGTAAACTCTGTGAACAAACCCACGGATACCACACGCTTCCTATGTGTTCTAATCGAAACACACGCATGTAACATGCTGTCCTGATAGTTTCCGCTTAAGACTGCCAACAAATGAAGGTGCTTAATGTTTTTGTAACATAACGCGCAAAGCGCGTGGGCCATAAATCGAGCGGAAGAAACGAGGTTCCGTAACTTACAGTACGGACCGAGAAAAACGAGGTTAGTAAGATGTTTATTGTATGTCTTGGTTCAGATAGAAGGGGAAAAGACTTCAATTCAAGCTGAGCGGCCATCGATGATTGACGCGCGTCAAATCCTAAGTGCGAGAGTATTTTACTGACTTCCACTAAAAACTGAACTTGGAGTTGTCAAAAGTTCAAAATATTCGTTTAATATTCATGGTTCTCAATAGTACAAACTTACAAGCAAAGAACGTTAAAGAATACAAAGCCTGCAAGAACTGTGATAAAACGTTGTGCAAGTAACTCGTTTGTCGAGTTTTTTTTTTTTTCTAATGCCCGAAATCTGCAACGCACAACGTGTTTCTTCGTAGTAATCATAAGGATAAAAAACTTCTGATGTGTTCAAAATATATTAAAACTTACAAGAAAATATTTTAAATACTTTGGTATGATTTCGAGTTCATTGATTTGTCCATCACAAATTTTGATGCGAAGTTAGGAGCTTGAAAAATGAGAAGAGGAAAACGGGTAGCCTCTTCAATTTCAATTAAATACAACGTGACACTGCACGGCAAAGTTACAATGACTAATTCGGGAAGATATTATAGAAATAGGAATTTCCTTTCCTTCTCCCAGTCTCTGATGTTATAAATATAAACCCTTACTTACAACAAGGTGAATTTTTACAAAACTTTAGAGCTTGTTTTGGATATTTACAGGTATACAATTAATGTTCTTGGCTCTGTCTTAAGTTTATGGGCACGAATGAAGAAAATTTTTAGCTATCACAACAAGCAAAACTTGTAAGTGCAGTTTTCGATACATTTTACACTTCAGCTTTTTGAAAAAATCACCGATGACAGTTACTTGCACCTCATAGCTATCACTTCCTAGTGGATTTTTAGCTGTGCAAATGTAGACTCCTTCGTCATCTTTGGTGATGTTTCTTCGCTCTAAACTTGTAGCTTCATCGTTCGTTCGATTCTGAAGCATTTGCATGCCAGGAAGTCGAAACCTGTTAAACATTTACAGGAATCGGTACTTCGTGCGAATTATTTCCTCGGCTTGAGCGTCCACAAGTTGCACTACGCCAGAACAAGACTACACTCCCTACGGTCGCAAGTACCAGGAGTGGTAACAACGCAAAAGTGATCACTTTGTAAGCATCGTCTTCTCGACTTTCATGTTTATCTGTGACACAAAAATGCAATTAATTCACATCGATTCATCTTTAGAGCGATAAAGGGAAGGAAACTGACTTGGTTTCAAATTTTCAAGAAGTTTATTGTTTTCTTAACCACAAAACGTCTTTACGATAGCCTGAAGTGAGGGAATAAACTTGGTTTACATATTTCTTTTTCAAGTCTTTGGGACGAAGCAGGAAAACCAAAATGAAAACCAAAATTAGGACTTTAAGAGCGCTTAACGAATTACGACCAAGAAAACGAGAAAAAAAGATACAAACTCAAAAGCAGAAACCAGAAGAAACAAAACAAAGTGAACCAAAATCGAAAGAAATTGAAAAACAACAACAACAACGAAAATAAACAAAATTTTGAAATTGAGACGCACCCATAATAATTCTGCGAGTAGTACTTGTTGGAGTTGACACTGTTGAACTTGGGAAATCTATAAAGAAAACGAACACGCACATAAAGAGAGAGATCAAATGAAGGATGTTAACTTGATTTGTAACGCAGCATTCAATGACTGTGCTTGGCCTTTTTGCAGTACTAACATATCATAAAAACACCGCACACTAACCATATGTCAGTATATAATAATCTTCTAAATTAGATTGGAACAAGAAACTCACGGGAGCTGAATACACGCGATGAGCTGTACATGTTCTATCATGAGTCCAAATAATAAACATCACTTTTATCACGAGTAAAACAAAAAAACAAGATTTATTTTAGTCTTTTGAGTTTTTGTTTATTCTTCTGTTTTTTTCGTCTTGTCAATTCTTGAGGTGGCTTTTCGGTTTTTGATAACCAGTTATTTAACCAAATTAATTTAATGAAGTAAAGTGTTGGAAAATCAACTCGCTTGCTAGAATCAAAAAGTTGTCTAATGCCATTTCAATTATGACATATACCTTTTATCTAAAAGACTCTTCGTCTCAGAATTACAGAATTTTAAAAAACTCACCGATGACAGTTACTTGCACCTCATAGCTATCACTTCCTAGTGGATTTTTAGCTGTGCAAATGTAGACTCCTTCGTCATCTTTGGTGATGTTTCTTCGCTCTAAACTTGTAGCTTCATCTTTCGTTCGATTCTGAAGCATTTGCATGCCAGGAATTCGAAACCAGATCACCCGGGGAGAAGGAAAACCAATTGCTTCGCAGTCTAGGTGCAGATTCATTCCTTCGACCACCAAGAATGGTTGTGGACTTGTTATCCTAATTTTGGGCCTCTCTGACAAATATAAAACAAAGTTTTGGAAGCCTTAATCAATATGAAAAAAAAAAAAAAAGATTTTTTTATCAACCTGCGTTCTACTTATTTGTCTTCTACGTGCAATTGCGAATGAAAAAAAGGAAGAAAGGGATTTAGTATTCGAAGAGTAATTTTTCATGATAAGAACTTTATGTTTATGATCAAATCCCATCCCCTAAACAAACTCGTACCTCTCGCTATTTGAATAAGAGTGGTGTTTTCTCGCGCTCCCTGGTACCGAATTTGTCCAATGCACCAGACCACCATTCCGTCACACTTTGATGATATCTTCCGTACAATCAATGTTCCATTTAAGATAAGTTTGTACTCCTCAGGATAATAATTAAAGACGGTTCTTTTTTCTATCCGAGCGATTATGAATCTGTCCCTATCACTTCTGCATTGTGCCATCGTCGGGCACAAATACAAACCAAGGTCCGACTGGGGCTGACCTTCCGTGTTTATTGAGCAAGGTATGTGTACGTCCCTTGCATCGTTTTTAACAACGATCTGGTTCTCTGCATCCTTGATATCAGATCCTGTCGAGGGAGTGTAGAGATAATAAAGGAAGTTAGCAACTAAAATTTCACCGAGCATTCTTGCGATTTCTATGGGAGAGGTCATAATTTTTCCACGGGGGGAGGGGGGGGGAGATTTTGGTTGTGTCAAAATAAAACTTACCTGATCCCCCGTAGGTCAATTTGCTATAGTAACCCTATAAACTCTGTTAGAGACGACTGATCCCCCACTATCTTCCCCATGAAAACCATGTGATTCTCCTCAAAACATTCCCTTCCCCCAATGACAGGTTTCTAGAAACTGATAGAGGGCCAATTGTCTGTGGCTGGGAATCGTCTGTAGAATTTGTGTTATTTGATTAGCAAGCGATTGTTATATTTACTTTTAATGCCAATGAGGGGAAACCCCTTTCACGTAATCAGATCATCAGAAATCAATGTGAATTACCATTTGTATTTCACAGATGATCAAGAAAATCAAGAACAGGATGCTTACAAAGTGAGAGAGTTAGCGGGGTATTTAGGGAACAAATTAAGCCTGTCTATGAACCTGTATTAATCAGCACCATATTAGCAAGTGAATGCTATATTTGCTTTTAATATATAGTAATGAGGGGAAACCCCTTTCACGGGATCAGTTCGTCACTCTGCCTTTGTTCGAGTATAATTTGAGAGTGCTATAAGTCTATTGTTTTTTTGACTCTTAGCCTTCGGAACCCAATTTATCAGAAACGAAGCCCAGCTATGTGGATTGGAAATAGATATATTTGCGTTAGCATTTCATTAACGCCAAAATCAGACAGCGTAACCAAGTTGACAAGGTGCAATTATATTCCACAAGACAGTACAAATTATCTTGTATTTGAACAATGCCATCCACTCGAATAAAGAAAGAATCTTTTAATACCCTTTAAGCCAGATTAAATTTGTTGATTTCGAAATAAGAGGCTTCAAAGCATTTCTATAGTGAAATGCCAAAATAATGGGAGATGGAAATAGCTGGTTGGCGTGAAGAAACACGAAGGATACAAAATGCAGATCTTAGTATTACTGAGGGACATTTCAGTGATTTCCCAAGTATATTAATGAACGTAGTTATTCAGAAATTGGTTCTCTTGAGTCCATGCAGAACTTTAGCTCGCTGAAATGTATCGGTTCTTCTGAAACAATTTCGAGGAATGTAAATCCCGTTGTTTATGCAATTTACTTCCGCAAAATCAGTTACTATTTGTTTGACTTGAAAATTCCCATTGTATTACAAAGGTGTAACTAATAGCAATTTGCGTTACTGACCTTCAGAACCGTAAGTTTCTCCTAGATGAGTGACAAACAAAAAGATACACAGCGAAAACTTCAGGATATCCATGTCTATGTCTCAAAATAAGCTACAGTCGAATGAAGATTATGGTTTGTTGTTATCACGAGATTTCTATCTCGTGTCCTTTATTATGACGGAAGGAAAAAAAACCCGCTTCCACTTTAACTTTCACTTTCACCTCTACATTAGAGACGTGACTGCTAGCAATATCAGCAAGGTCAAGATAAAACAAAGGGTTGAACCCAAGAGTACCTTCATTTCCACGTGGAATGACCACGTTGACCAGGTTGACCGTGTAATAGAGGAAAAAAACTCAATTATATGCCATAATTTACCATAATTTAATTTCATTAATTTACCACTTAATGTCCCAAAACTAGCAACGAGAAAAAAACTCAATTATATGCCATAATTTACCACTTAATGTCCCAAAACTAGCTGAAAATTTCTACTAACTTCGAGTTCGGGATATAAACAAGGATTAAATTTTGCATCAAAGATTATTCTTAGAACTATTTCAGTGGTTCTGCTAGAAATGATCGTTCAATATATACAAGTGGAGGATAATACAAGCAGGCCGTTGTGACTCAGTAGAGGATGATCGATCACGTCTGCTTAATAGAGAGGAACGCTGAATATAGGTCATGTGGGAATTTCGGTATTTTGAAAACCGCTCGCTAAAAGCAGAGCGACCACATGATGCAGTGCCGCTTAATACAGGCTTAATTTGTTCCCTACATACCCCCTGGGTCCTGGAAATCGATTTTTGTTCAATAACGAAGTGGCAGAGTACTCTAAATTTCACGCTCAGGCGTGATTTCGGAGGAGGACGGCGAAAAAGTCGGCAGTAAATTGATTGCTATCATACGTGATAGGGTTTTAAAATAGCCAGAGGCAGCTGTGAACTGTGCGAGGAGAATGTTCGTTTAAAAAGACTTGACCTCGTAAATAGAGTTTGCCTTTGTTTGCGTAACGAACCATTTCTCTAGTATTCCCGCTTTATTGTAATGTAAAAACTCCGATTTTCAGAAGATTAAGTGTGTTAGATTTTTTAATAAAATGCCCACATTCAAATTCGGGCTTAACTTCCTCCAGTAGGTTTATAGTTACTTCGCCAACAAAACTATCACGTTGTCGAAAAAAGTTGACTTTACGCTTTTTATTCTACCTTGTGCCATAGGTCAGTAACTTTGCCATCGCAAACCGATTTTCCTATCACGCTGAAAATTATGTCAAAAGACGTCTTTATTTTTCTATTGGTTAAGGTTTGGAAAATATCGTATCAAACGTGTTGAGTTGTCAGTTCCCAGTTTTTTTCTTGATGCAGGGTATCTGCTTTCTGGAACAAAATATGGGTTGAATTGTCCATTTTGAACAGGAGTGAAGCTAAGTTTGAGCTTGTTATGATACCAACCTTGCTGCTTTTCAAATGCAAATTACTTTGTTATCATGTACGGAACAAATGAGGGAAAACCCCTGTCACGAAATCAGTTCATCACAATCGTATTTATCTTCTGCAAAAAGCCCAGCCAAGTTGACAAGGTGCAATTATATTCCACAAGAGAGTACAAATTATCTTGTATTTGAACAATGCCATACACTCGAATAAATAAAGAATCTTTTAATACCCTTTGTGCCAGATGAAATTTGCTGATTTCAAAATAAAAGGCTTTAAAGCATTTCTATAGTGAAATGCCAAAATAATGGGAGATGGAAATAGCTGGTTGGCGTAAATACGAAGGATACAAAATGGAGATCTTAGTATTACTGAGGGCCATTTCAGTGATTTCCCAAGTATGTTGATGAACGTAGTTATTCAGAAATTGGTTCCCTTGAGTCCATGTAGAACTTAAGCTCTCTGAAATGTATCGGTTCTTCTGAAACAATTTCGAAGAATGCAAATCTCGTTGTTTATTTAGTAAACCCCCGGCACGACATGATTGTTTGATCGCAAGGTTTGTTTGACTTGAAAATACACACTGAGATATATTTTTTTACAAACGGTTACACCTATTAAGTTTCACCCTCTTCATCCGACGTCAACCGCACACATGAATTATTTCAAAGAGTACAAAGGTGTAACTTAAAGCAATCTGCCTTACTTACCTTCAGAGCCGTAAGTTTCTTCTACATAAGCGACAAACAAAAGTATGAACAGCGAAAACTTCTGGATATCCATGTCTACGTTTTAAAAATATGTTACTAACGAATGTAAGTAACTTGACATCTTACGTCTGTGAGTAATATCAGCAGTGTCAAGATAGAACAAAGGGGTGAACCCCAAAGAGTACTTTCATTTTTACGGGGAATGGCCCACTACAGGTTGACCACTTAAAACAGGAAAAATAGGGGTATTATAAACAACGATTTAAAAAAAAAAAACACAATTGTATGCCGTAATTTACCACCGATGCCCCAAAACTAGCTGAAAAATTCTAGTAACTTCGATTTCGGGAGATAAACATGGATTAATTTTCCATCAAAGATTATTCTTAGAACTATTTCAGTGGTTCTGCCTTGATTGATCATTCGGTACAAGTGGAGGATAATACAAGCAGGCCGTAATAGAGATAAACTCTAAATATAGGCCGTCTGGAAATTTCGGTATTTTGAAAACCGACCGCTAAAAACAGGGCGACCACATGATACAGGTTTAATTTGTTCCCTACATACCCCTAACTCCTGGAAATCGATTTTTGTTCACTAACGAAGTGGCAGAGTACTCTAAATTTCACGCTCAGGCGTGATTTAGGAGGAGGAGGAGCCCGAAAAAGTCGGCAGTAAATTGACTGCTGTCATAAGTGATAGGGTTTTAAAATAGCCAGAGGCAGCTGTGAACTGTGCGAGGAAAAAGTTCGTTTAAAAAGACCTGACCTCGTCAATATAGTTTGCATTTGTTTGTGTAATGAACCATTCCTTTAGTATTTCCGCTGCATTGTAATGTAAAAACTCCGATATTCAGAAGGTTAAGTGTGTTACGTTTTTTTTTTAATGAAATTTCCACCTTTAAATAAGGGCTTTACTGCCTTCAGTAGTTTCATGGTTAATTCGCCAACATAGAAAAAAAAACAAAGTTGACTTTACACTTTTTATTCTACCTTGTGCCACTGGTCAATAACTTTGCCATCGTAAACCGACTTTCTTATCACGCTGAAAATGATGTCAAAAGACGTCGTTATTTTTCTATCGGTTGGGTTTTTTTAAGATATCTTATTAACCTTGTTAAGAGTTGTCAGTTCCCAGTTCCTTCTTGATACAGGGTATCTGCTTGCTGGAACAAGGATACGGGTTCATTTGTCCATTTTGAACATGAGTGAGGCTAAGGTTGACCTTGTTATAATACAAACCTTGCTGCTTTGTCAAATGCAAATTACTTTGTTATCATGCTAACTAGATACTGATCTCTATCACAACGTTAACAAGGTCACCTTCAGCCTCACTCCAAATCAAAGGCTTGGTAACTAAGTGCACAACTGTAAAATTGCCTATTCAAAGGGAAACAGATTGTCTAGAAATCATGAGTGACTGCGAATGTTGTGGAAATGCATAATAAAGTACCGTATTGATAAAGTAAATAACACAATTATTAGGTCATTCAATTCAGCATCCCGCTGCATGACCCTCCACGATTAAGTTTTATGGCGAAAAGTGGGTCATTTCGCTCTGATGCTGGATCATCTCCAATACATAATTTGCGTACTTATATTTATGTTATACAGATACGGCACGTCTCGATGAATCAATTTCTCCCTTTAATAATGTTTGGTTAAATGGCGTGAAATACACGTTTTTTAATACATTTTGGTGGTTTATCAGTAACATAAACCGCTCATACTGAGTTAGAGTATTGTCACTGTTCTCGAAATAAACCGTTTTTCGTTGCAGTAAACACCGGCAAAAACCAAGTGATGATGTTTGGTACATGAGAAGTCCTTTAGGAAAGAACCATTTAGCAAATTTATTTCCAAGGCCGTCAAAAATGCTGGAATACGTGGCAGAGTCATTGACCACTCTGTACGGATTTTGTCCATCTAACGTCTCCTTTCAATGCAGGATGCAGATACCTCAGAAAATTTTGTTGGTTTATAACATAAGTACTAACTGTAAGTACTAACCTGGTTTTCTGCTCGATTTATGGCCCCTGCGCGCTTTGTCTTTAGGCTATTAATCCGAGTGAGAAAAACTCGGTCCGTAACATGCAGTGCGGCCCTCGAACTCGGTTAGTAAGAGGTATCTCGTGCTCTCCAAACTTCCCACGTACATCCATACATTAGAGTGGTTTAGCAAGAGGACGGGAACGTCATTTCAGAACGGGAAAGCGCGCGGATAATCTGGACACGACTCTATTTCGACTTCCGGTGTTAGCGTTGCTGTTCTCCCCATCAAGTTCAGGACGTCATTTCGCTGATTTTCCCGTCGTGATCAAAACGCCTAGGATTTGCGTTCATTGTGCACTCATAAACGAAATGATGCTGTTTGGAATGATTTCAGAACTCATTTCCAAGATAACTAGGTTCCTTTCTTTATTTTATTCGGTGAATTTGTGAAAGTTTACCGCTACATTTATTCTGGATTCCCGAAAGGAAACACGATCGTCAGCAAGCGATCTAAGATTTTAGGGCTCAGTTACCTTTTGTAATTGAGCGTGGCTTTAAGCAACGTAAGGATGATACATTTCTTAAACCATGTATGAAAACTCTAAGAACGGGTGCTGTTAATTTTATCGTGAATTAATTCATCAATAAATTAAACTTGCTTCATGTTGAAGTTTATCAAATTGAAACAACACGAAGGTTACCTGCTATATTATTCAATGTTATTTGTTGTCATTGTCGTTTTAACCGTAATTAAAAAATGTTCTGCGAATTGAGGTCAGAGATAAAAAAAATTTGAGAATAGCTCGGGTTGGCACTTTTTTGTCTTTAGTTTTGATCAGCGCCGATGAAAACTTAGACAAGAAAGTCATCTACGAAAGAAAATAACAATCAACTTGATTTCGGCACGGCTGTCTAAATCTATTAATTTGATTCAGTCTTGAACGACTTTATGCGTTAAAAAATTAAATTAAACAAAAACAAAATAAAACAGGAACGAAGTCTGATTCCTCAGTCTAACCGTTTCGTTGGTGACTAGTTTGAGTGCATTTCATTCGTTCATGGTGAAACGGGAACTCATTGTAAACAACTCCATTCTTGGGTCGCTTAATCTCTTTATGTTTTCGCCATAACTCCTGATAACTCCGTTCAAAATGCATTGCAACTCTAAGAAGGTGGTGCTTAAAAGAGGCGTACTGTCGTGATTGAGAAGAATATTCAGTGAACAAGGGGAAAAACGGCGCCGATTTCAATTCCAAATTATACTTTACAAAATTATGAAGAAAAACGAGTAGTGCTGAAATATAGAAGCACGAAACGAAATTAAAGCGATACAAATCATAGAAAAAAAAATGTTTTGTGGGCTTCAAAATTTGATAGATGAATCTGCTGACTCGAGACTAAACCGGAATGAAATAATTTCAAAGTTTTATCGCCCATGTGGATTCATATTAACAACTCACTTATAGTAAACTATCCTCGGTTTGTGCTTGTTACACTCTCAAAGAGGATAATTTCGTTGTCCTTCAAGCGGTCTATGAAACCGAAAATTCAAAGCTGATAATGATCCTAAAGAGCCAAGGTTAGGATATTCAAGAACAAATATAACGTGGACGGTTCGTTGAAACGACTGCTAAGTCAATTTTCAACACAACGCGACGGCGTTTTCGACCCAGTTTTTTCTCGGCATTATTTGCTGCGCGCTCCGTTCTGAAATGACGTTCCCGTCCTCTTGCTAAACCACTCTAATCTCTATATAGCGCGTGTGCTTGCCCTATGTAAGTCCTATTGACCTGCTATAAACAAAATCTTTATTAACGCACGCCCGTGCGTAAATAAGATGACGTGAGCATTTTTTTTTTACTTGGCTTCAGAGTTTCCGTCCTGTTAAGCTGCAGTGCAGTTTTCCTTCTCTTTGAAATATGAAGGAAACCAGCGAAGAACTGCCCAATTTTTCTATCGGCATTGACCTTTTAGGTCCATATCCAACAAGCAACAAAAATAAAACCGAAAAAAACTCGCAAGTTGCACGTTTCGCAAATTTGTCGGAAGACCAGCTACAGCAGATTTTGGCCGAAAGACATTCACTGGGAACAAAAAAAAAGTTACCAATTGGTTATTAATAACTTTAAAGGTAAAATTTTCGCTTTTATTGTTGTTTTTAAATTTGTTCAACCTGGGGAATAAAGTACACAGTTGTTAATTGGGAATTTACCAAACCCGCCAAAACAATCACAATTGCACTCTGTCACAATAAAAGGCTTCTTCGCGCAGATCCTTGTTGTCGCTCTGTTTGCTATAAAAGAATTTGCTCATGCTTTTAGCTGTGCGTATATCGAGTTATGGATGCACTTGAGATATTAACGTAACGTCAGAAGAGCGGTGTTCTTCTAGTTTACTGTTATGTTTTGATCTAGATTGGATGCGCCATAATGTACTGCACCATTACCTAAAAATAACAATGTGGTCATGATCAACTAGAACTGTCATGGTCTCCATTTAGGGCAGCAGAGGTTTCCATATGTCAGACACGTTCACCGAGACTGTAGGCGGAAAATATAATCCTATGATCAACAATCATTGTCAATATGTGTTTTGGCGTTCGACTTCTCAAAATTTTCATTTAGTCTGGGTTTCCTCATTTCCTGTTTAGCTTTGTTTACACCAGGAAAGCGTTATCCATCTAAGATGGAAATTTTAAGGAAATGTCTTACTTTGATTTTTTATAAGGAAGAGACTTTTATTATTCTATTTTGTGATCAGCACTTGTCATGTTCTGCTTGCATTTAAATACTACCCTGAATCAGGTGTATTCTCCAGAATCACGTTTGAATCTAAACTACGATGGAACTTGTAAAATAACCATCGAAGGCCATCTTAGATTAAAAATTTGAAATACGTCTTCGGGTCAGTGAAAATAACGAAATTTTTACATTTGGGATTTATTTGGCAAGGAAATTGGGGATTTAAGATCCAGGACTGTAAATATTATAAATGAAGGAGGAGACAAGATATGGGAGTTTCGTCAGTTGGATTCGAAAAGACAGATTGGAAAAGCTAGAAAAGACACCCACTGTAATCCGCTGTAACAATAAATTAACCATGTAAACATATTTTCCAAAATTCTGATCACAAGAAAGTCTTAACGAAAACCGTGTTCTCACGCAATACATACGAAATAAAAAATGATAACAAACTGAACATTCCTCAGTTATCTTGACAACTGATAAGCCTTTAAAAAATATCCACAGTGATAGCGTAGGCATTCTGCACGCAAAAAAAGTAGCATATAAAAAGTAGACATATTTTCAGTAATTTTTATTAAAAAAAATAGATTACGGTATGCAACCACGCAGTCAAAACAAAATAGGAAAAAAGATTAAAAATGAAACAATTTGGATTGACGTAATTCGAAATTGAAACTGTGAAAATTTGAAAGAAACATGTCATCAAGGTATTTTGGTTGAATTTTACGTAGCGATCACCATGCTTGAACCTTCTCGCACCGTGGATTTACTGGACGGCCTCTCTTTTTGAAGTAAGAAACATTTAAAAAGTGCAAGAGAAATTAAATACAGGTTTGTAAAAACATTATGAGTGGAAGACACATTTGATATTAGTAATTTTCATTAATTTATTTAGGATCGTATGTGTGTGATAATTATAACTATCCTGTCAATGTTGCCTCATCAGCGCGTAGAAAGTGTCTCGAATCGGAAGATTGTTTAAGGCAGAAGATGTTTTAATTTAGAAATATTTACTTTTCTTTCTCAAGGTATTAATTTTCGTCATTTTCCATCACTTGCCGATAGATGACAAAACAGGTTTTAAGAGAAGAGGACAGTAGGATTGGTTGCGTACTAAATACAGTCGGCTTTTCGCTCTTTTGATTAAGCTGAAAAAAAAAAAAAAAAAAAAAAAAAAAAAACGGAAAAACCTGAAGAACTAAGGTTCGAATCCTCACCTGGTTATAATATTATAATATTTCCTTGGCCCCGCCTTCGTGAAAAATGACTTAAATCTTTTTCCAGAAACGTTTTTGACTGATTTACGCGTCCGATGCAGATGTTATCAGACGTTATAATTTGATAGTCAGTGCCAACAACAGCAATTCGTAATTTCAAGTTTTCCACATCTTCGTGGAGGAGACGAAAGTTGTAGGAACAAAAACGTGCCACACGAAGCACAGCCTAGTGTAACACTGATGTGAGTTATTACTGAAGAGACCCACGGCAACATTTATTTGCTTAAATATTGATAATCTGGACGCCAACGAGGAGTCTCTCCTCAAATTGAACATTAGTAAAAACTAATCAAAATGAGTGTGATTCATCTTGTTATACAAAGCTATGGCGGAGTCAGTATAGCGAGTGTTTATCAGGTGTATAACTTTACAGAAAAAGCAGTCAGATATAGAAGTTTTTCTCGCATTTATGTTTTCTTTTGTACCTATGCCCTCTGGGAAAAGATCACCACGCTGGCTTTACGAAACTGGTCGAATTTATGAAAGAAAAGGAGGTAAATGTTTTAGCAAAAAATTTCAAATTTCAGTTGTTTCTAATAATTATTACGGAAATGCTAGATGATGGATAAGTTAGGTGAGTTTTCTCTAAATCAAAAAGAGTACGATAAATGAATGATTTTGAAAGATTTTGATAAAAATCCTGAGTCAATTGATGATAATGAAGGAAAATACCCCGACTTGTCTGACTTGTTTCGCCATTTCTCTATCTAAAGTTGAGAAGCGTGAGGAAGTTCATAGGTATTACCAATCAAGCTTTCAGAGCAGGGAATAATTTTGTAAGTATCCGAAATCGGTCGGGTGTTCGGTCACACTTAAGAGGTTGGCTTGCGGAATCTCTAGAGTTAGTTACATCACGTACAACCTCTCCATATAAAAATTACCATTTGAAACCTGTTAATTTTGATGGTTTTATTAATTATTTTCAGCTTGAAGCGTCTGAAAGTCGTAATAATAAAACTAATTAATCTGTTTTAATTTTTTTTTTAGCATGAAAAGTAAGACACATGAATTGTGTCTGATCACAGTTTCGTTCTTTCATCCACTGCTATGCCAACCGAGCCACCACATATATAGACCTAAGACTAAACACGCACATCCATTATTCCTCGTTGTTTCATCCTCTGCCGAGTCAAACACGCCACTAGTTGTGTAGATGCTCCCATTATTTTATTTAAGCGGCGCTGGTAGATGATTTGGTTTGATGATAGCGTAGAGTGACAGCTTTGAACCATTGTGTTTGTCATCGAACTAAACGTTCTACTCCTCAAACCAACGGACACACCAGTCAAACCAGTTCGTTTTGTCAACTGATCGAAGGAAGACTTCACTTAGCTAACTTGCTTACCTGTGTTGATAAACCTATGTCATTTCAAAACTGCACGGCCACAATTTTATGCTATTTTAAACCTATTTCTGGTGTCTTTACCATGGCTAGAAGCTCCTCCAGTTTCGTTTCCCATAGCACAGTAAGAACAAAATCCGCGACTCAGAGCAGCCCCTTTGCAACAACTTCCGCTAGCTTGCCAATGAACTAACTATACAGTAATAGGGGTATTCTGCTCGAATCTCCAACTAAACGAGTACACAGATCGCTAAGAGGTGTCTAGGTCAGTTTTATTATCATCTACGTAGGCATCGTCGCTTGACGCTTTTCGTCGCACGGTTCAACCGTACCTGTACATGCGTCTTTTTCATTTCTGGTTTGCTCAGCCATCGTGTCAAATGAGATAAGCGTCATTTCATACATCGAGCTCCAGTGATTATCACACGGTATTTTTAAAACTTAAACCTCTCCCCTCTGTGCTCATATTTGGTAGCATTTTAAACTGAACGAACAAGGCAGCCACAGGGCTCTATGCCAAAATACACTGAACCTGATTCAGTTGTGGATGGTAAGTGATGTAAGCCTTATTCGTTTAATGTAATTTGATCCAAGCAGGAGTCTCATATGCCGTAAGTAAGTCTCTTGACGATTTTCATACCATGAGCTTATCTTTTTTGTGGAAATGAAAATGTTGCTTGGTTTATGGTTTAGTTTCTCGGCCGGATTTTCTTGTTATGTGGGCTACTTCCTGATACCGCAATGATTCCTCAATCATACAAATGTTACGTTCAAGAAAACGATTCATGTGCCGCTTTAACCATGGAGACTTGAAATATTTCGCCTTGGTTAAGCTGAGCTGGTGGTTATGTTCCAAGTTTATTCCAACACTTACTCAACCATGCGAGTATTAGCGAAGGGCCCAACGGGCGCAATATCTTGTTTACATTTAAATGTCTCTTGTAAGATAGATTATTATGCTAAAGATCCCATGTCAATTTGCATCTGAATGAAAGAGTGTTCATGCAGAATTTTTTATACTGAATTAGCTTTCGTTCTCGCCAAGTTTTCTCTTTTGCGCCTGAACAAAAAGCAAAGGAACTTTCCGTACGTTTTTGTCTTCCAAAAAGCTGAAGATAAATAATTTGGTGGTCCTAGCTGTTCAGCGTCAAATTACCTCGCAGAAGCTGGTTTTGAAGATAATTTTTCACAACAGCTTTTCGTATACTTATTGTATAGCGCCACGCAAAAAATATATTATTCTGGCTGCTTCTTTCGATATGAATGCGACATGATCTTGACAAAAACTGAAAAAAAGGCTGTATTCTTAAACTTGAATCATTAGGAATTGATTAGTTCGGGAAATGTAAAGCTGCAAAGCGCCGCGTCAAAGCGCTATTCCTATCCCCTGTCAATGCACCATCCATCAAACATTGATTGAACTATTTCATTAACAGTCAGGCTGATAGAGACTCGTGGGGAAATGTAGAAACTGCACCTTTAAACATAAAGGCCAAAGTTGACTACAGATTCTTGCAGTCAAATTAAAGAAACAACGATTGGAAACTATATCAATTAATTCATGAGAGAGAGCTTTTCGTTTGTGTTCTATTAAACAAGTATTTACTCAGGCACAACAAGTACAAGAATTGAGATTTGTTTTGATTTTGTAGGGAACGTTGAAATGTTGGTTTCATTGAGGTAAAATATTGGAAAAGATCTCGTTTTTAACATTTTAATTTTGACATCAGTAAAGTGATCCGAAATGTGGCGTGTGCTTTCCATGATTATGCAGGCTATGAAAACACAGTGTAAGGAAACAAATTTATAAGGAATTTGTCTCCACGTTTTGTGCATTGTTACGATCAATCATCGTAGAGTTCTAAATAACAAAACCTTGCGTTCCAAGACGCCATTGACTTAAAGCTAAATTATCAATTTTTTTTTTATTAAACTTAATTGCGTGTTATTTGCCCAGTGCATTATTTTTTGTCGAACTAATAGAGCCCACTGAAGGTCTGTCATTGATTCATAGCTGCTCATGATCAAGAACAAACCGACAAATTCACAAAGAAGTGCAATGACATACGTAGAACATAATTTCGCAATTTCCCCAGATTTCCTTCACTTTCTTAGACTACATTGAAATTGTTCATTCCACCGAAGGCAACTTTCTCTTTGGTTCGTCACACTGTTCGTGAGACCACTTGGCTAATTACCCACTAAAATGAATTTTAAAATACGGATCACTTGCCTTAAGACTGGCGAGAAAGTACAAAATCTTCTTTTTGAGTTAATCTTGAATTTCCGCACGTAAAGAGGGTTTCTCTCTTGTTTGTTTGTTTTTTATGCTCAAGTTTATGAATTAAAATCAACGGGGAGATCTAAGGCAAAAATGGGATTATTTATAGGAACGGACTGTAAATGACATGTGACATGTCCTAATTTGATGGTAAATCAATAATTATCCCTATTCAATAAATTATGGGTAACATCCATAAAAAATACTCTGCCTCTATGTAACTTAACTCAAATCTATCATATAAGGCTTGCTTTGAAGACAAATAGCTTCTAAACGGTGTTCATAAGTTTAATCTCTTGACTGAGCTCTAAGTAGTTTTTCTGTGACTTTCAAAGCGGAAGACAAAGCCCGTGTTGTACGTGTCTTGAAAATTGATATGAGGCATGTTGGATTTGAGATCCATTTGAGGACTCCCACACGCAAACATTTATGTTTGATATTCCTGTCCAGCTTTCAAGAAGAGATGCGACGGAGACCCGCATTAATATTCATAGCAAATCATTTTGAAATGGTTAAAAAAGGAAGGAATCAGGAATAACCTCTTTAGTTTATCAGGGTTCATCAGTCTCGGGCCATTGAATTCTCAAACCGTTGGACAGGGGAAGCAACCTTATCGATCTCCAAAGGTATACCGTGTTTCTTATGTTAGATCAACCTGAAAAAGCGCTTGGATCAGTGCGGCTGAGATGTAAATTTTTCCCTTTTTTTTAATCTTCCTTTAGTACTAAGAGGCTACAAGTCTATTTGCTGACAGCGGACTTGAGTGCATTCTATCACAGGTGCGTTAAATTGCCATGAGACGTTCAATGCTTCTTAACTCATAATAACTTGGAGGGAAACAAGTTGACCTTGTAAGGCGAATATATAGGCAGATTGATTTCCTGTTTGCAAACTAGTACTAATAACGTTACAGTCCATCAAAAATAGTTATATATATGCGCCAACGGTGTCTTCAATAATATATCATACATTATCTTTGGTGCTATTTTTTATTATACTGGATATTGAACTGGAATAAAAGGTTAGTTATAACGAATATTATGTTATTTTTATCGTTTGTTTCTAATAATTTTCGCTCTTGGTATTATGCAAACAAATGTAGGAACCGTACAGAAAATTTGAAAATACTAATAAGAAAAAACTATTTCTGAAAGCTATCTTTATCTAATGGGACGGAAAACAAATGAGAAGATGACAAATAAGAAACGCTTTCGTCATAAAAGCAAAACAACAACAAAGACCAGTATTTACATATTTTAAGAATGGGAATACCTAATACTTCTATGCAAAATTGCTTAACCATCACTTCAATAATAAGATTTTTTCACTAGGGTTATTTAAGGAGAAAACTAAATGTCCTGCTGCATTCCTTTTCCTGTTTCTAGTATTTCCGTTCCTGTTCACAGCTTCAGTGACGTCCTGAAATATCATCGACTCAACCAAAGTGAACTTAGTTTAAAATAAAAAAGAAATTTAAAAAAAAAGAAAATTTGTATCCTTTGAATTCACAATCGATTCCTCTCACCACACCCCAGGTTGGTATCGAATAAGATTTTAGGAGGCCATGGTTGTTCCGTTCACTGATTATTTATTCAGTAATAACAGTTTTATCTCATTCAACTTTAGCAACAGAAAAACAAGAACTAAAAATGAAACCAGAAACCGAATGGATCATCACAGTCCTCTACGCCATCACGATGCTCGTAGCGTTTGCAGGAATAGTTTCCTCATCTACATCGTGTGGAAGAAGCCTGAAGTCAGATCACTGACAAGCTTTATGTTCGTCAACATGGCCGTCGCTGATTTGCTTGTAACCTTGGTAGTGATGCCCTGGTCGATTTCCTTTATATATACAGACGGTGTGTGGATGATCCCGGGAGTATTTGGAAAAGTCATGTGCAAAGGTGTTGTATACATTGCCTATGTCACTTTAACAGCATCCATCCTCTGTTTGACGTTCATGGCAATCGACAGGTACTATGCCATCGTTCATCCCCTCCGCCGCCATCTTTGGTTTCGAAAGCCCAAACTAACCGTTCCATTTATTTGGATCGGATCACTGGTCTCCATGTCCATTTTCCTTTTTATTCAAACTGTGGAGGACTACAATAATTCTTCCTATTGCACGCTATCTGTTTACATCTTGGGTGATCCAGATAGGGCTCTTCGAGGAATATACCTCCTCCTTTTCGTCGTCAACTATCTCATCCCCTTGATCGTTATTTCTTTCCTGTATACCATCACTGCATGGAATTTATGGTTCCATGTTACACCTGGAGTGAATACTTTGAGAGGAAATCGAGCGCAACTAGAAACCTCCAAGAAAAGAGTGGTTCGGATGCTCAATATTGTTACCTGTGCCTTTGCCCTTTGTTGGCTCCCACCACAAGTGGTTCACATGATGCAAATCATTCACGCATCTAAGGCCCACCTACATATACAGCCGATTGTCAGCTCTGTGTGTTTTGGTTTGACACGCCAACAGTGCCGTTAACCCATGGCTGTACATTTTTCTGAGCACTAAGATAAACACAGCATTTACTAGGATCGTCAGTAGAAAAAGCAGCCGGTTGCCTTCAAGTCTCACCATCAAAACATCAGATGCCGTCTTACCACCTGAAGATGAAGCAATCCAGAAAGAATCAACAATATAATCTCTCTCATAACATGAAACTTTTATTACCAATTTGGTAACTGTAAGATAGGAACTCGCTTAAAACGGATTTGCGTATGACTAATTATATAGTATAATACAAACACCTATATACGGTTTCATAAAAGTTACTGTAGAAATCCGAGTAATTTGATGAGAAATTAATAACTGCAACTAGTTTCGACAAGAACCGTTCTATCGGCTGGTAAGAATAAAAAGGGGGATCCGTGGCAGAGTGAACTATAGGAAGAAGCATACTGGTATTGTTTCTGCGATGTTTTAGGCAGTGTGGTGAGGGTGCTGAACTAGTGATCTGGTGGTCACGGGTGCAAGCCCTCTACCCTAATACTTGCTGGATTTGTTCTCGTTTTTCCGTAGGGTCGATTCCTTGACTCGCTTTGTATACAGCCAACTGGTGTGCCCCCTGCTGGTTGGTATTTTTAAAGAATTAGATTATTTACAACATCTGTTTTCCAATTTGATTGAAATGAGCATGAGAGCCCTATGGGGTATTGGTCAAAAAGGAAACACTGACATGTTTATTCAGTGCTCCGAGTAGCGTTAATTAAGTGTATTTGCATACCGTTTTCGCGATAATAATTTAATTTTCACTATTTCAGATTATAATTAGCTGTTTTGAAAGGAGATTTGTAAGAGCCTCCGGTTATGACATACACAATTAAAGCAAAAGAAATACTTATGGACTAAGAATCGTCTTATTCCGTTTAGAATGGAGCACGCTAACCTCTTGGCCACCCGATCTCCCTTAAGGTTGTAATATTTGTTCTTTTTTTTGTCCGAATTTGTTCTGAAATAATATAATTTAAAAAAAACAACAACAACAACAACTGAAAAGGAAAAGAGAAAATGAAGCTAATATTCAGGGGCTTGGACATCTGAGAAGAATATAGAGAAATAGAGTTCAATTTTCAGAACTATCCAGCAAATGAATAAATTTTAATAATAATGAGAAGATAGGCGTTGTGAAACGAGGTATTTCACAGTCATTACCGGCGATCTAGCTAATTAGCGAAGTAGCTAAGTAGCGCGCGCGAAAAGCGCAATTCACCTGTCCGGTATATACTAATTTGTTTTGTTTATTCATGATTTTTTCATCGATACTAACCAATCGTTCCTCACAGTTTTCTTTAATTCTGTAGCACACAATGATAGTTTCAGCTGACATCCAAGTAAGAGCTCTGTGTAATGGGGTGTTAATTTTGTTTTTTAGGTTTCAAGTGTCATAGGGACAAAATGGGGACAATAGAATAAAATGAGATTTTCAAGGGGAGCTCGGTAATCCCTCGACAAAATACCGTAAGAAAATATGCACTTTATTTAAAAACGAACATGCAGCTGGGAACCTGAAAAAGATAATCTGTGACTTCGTTAAGAATTTGAACATCAGACCTTCCAATGGTGCTTTAATCTACGGAGCTGCGTTACAAGCCAGTCCAGCATACTGATAAGATCGGCAATCAGTATTTGCTTGAATATTCATCGGAAACTTTCGAGGGGGAGGAGATGGGAGAGACTCTGTGACCATTAGTAGGTGGAGTAGGAGCACGCCTCATCTTTTGTATTTCTGGCCTGGATTCGACTCCCCGGCGATTCTGGTACATGTGGGTTGCCTTGGTTACCGTTTTTTTTTCCTCTAGCTATCTTAATTTTCTCCCAATATTGATAAGATCGATATCATTTTTGGATTATCCAGAAAAAATAAGAATTCTTGTGAAAGAAATAACCGTGATTGGCCTTGGAGAAGAGGTCGAAAAAAAATACAAAACAAGGAACGTCTCAGTGAACACGACGAAACAAATATCAAATTCGTAGAAGAGGTCATTAATTGCATACCTCTGGCAAATGAAGATGGAGCTGATTTTGAAAATGCCGCTTTCATTTTTAATCCTCCAGTCAGGCAGTTTATTGTCATAGCAGGAAAGGGTGATTCGGAATATTACTTCTCCGAGGATGGCAGCAACAATATAACCTGTAAATGTGTCCGCAAACCCTGACTGATGTACCTCTGAAACGAAGGCACATTAGGTTTTTCTAGTATCACCTTGTTATTGTTTTTTTGCTGAAATAGTCATCAAGGCTTTCAGGCCTAATTAAGTGTAATCTTGGCGAGTTAAATATAGGTTTTATGTCTCATTTAGTTGTGCATTTTAGAGCCCCAAACACTCTAGCCAAAGGTACCGGTTTAGTTAATTTCTCTGCGACACACAGAACGTCACTGCCTTCGTAGTTCCTGATCGCTATGTTCTGAAAGCCGCTCTTGGAGATTAAATTGTTGAGTACTGCTAGGTAAATGCAAGGAGATCTTAGATGCGACCTCCCTTTGAAAAGGCCTCTATGGAAAAAGAGAGTGTTGTGAAGTGCTATTACGATGCAAGGTTTTTTAAGGTTAGTATTCAAAGATTGTATCAGTCTCACCCCCTTACGATACGTTTCATTGCTGTCTTCTCCTCTGGTCGTGCAATTACTCGAACTTGAAATTTTGTTTCTAAACTGGTCGTGTTGAGAACTTTATTTTCAGTTTCTTAAATTTCACACGTAAAAGTTTTAGCTGATTATTGTATAGTAGTTGTGCGAGTCTTATCAAGTTCAGAAGCCCGCAAGGTCGAACTCGTAATTTAAACATTAACAATAGTTTGTGCTGACTCTATTTATGAGGCTTGTTTCTCGAACGAAGACGTTCGTCGGTGGTCATGTTTGGATGTGTTTAGTGCACTTGTATAAAAAATACATTTGAACGGGTCAGAATTTTGAACAAGGGGTTAAACTCTGTAGAGACAGTCAGCGCATTACCCACATGTTCACTAATAAGGTACTTTAGAGCGTGCACTATAGTGAATAAAAGAGAGAGACAATTTGGTTAGCTGTAGAAAATGTACTAAAGAAGAAGACAATCAGGAGTCTTGGTGCCTCCTGTTAGTGTGGGTCTACTCAGAAGCTAGTTTTCCCTGTCATTGAACCTTATGGAAGGTTATACAATGGACAACTAACGAAGTTACTCGGACACCCAACTACGAGACTGTTGCCAAAGTCGAAATAAAAATGAAGAAAATTTTGAAGCAAAAAGGAGAGACGTAAGCATATTTTTACATCGTTTACGATACTACATTTTATTATTCATCGCGGGAAATGTATAGAAAATCCTTGTATGCAATGATGCATGGTTATAAAACTTTTCTTACGTAACCCTTTAACTCCCATGAGTGACCAAGACAGAATTTCTCCTTACCAAATCAATACAATATCAAACAGGCAAGTGATGAGAAAAAAATTTTTCAGCTAGGGGACTATTAGTTGATCCAATACCAAATTCTCAGAGCTAACATCATAGGAGTTGTAGGGCAAACAGAAAAGAGAATAACTAATGAGATCTTGGATGTGAAAGGGTTAAGGGAAACACTGAAGTACCGAGGAATCCCAAACATAAAATTTTTTCAGTTGATTTCCTGGCCTTTGTTATCTATTCTGTTCTTTTGACTTTGTGTTTTTGATTTTATTTTTGGCATAACAGGAAACGCAAAGTTACTGTGATAGAGATTCAGCTTAAAAAAAAAAGCGTGCACATATTAATCATAACAAGGTCACCTTCAGCCTCACTTCAAATCAAAGGCTTGGCAACTAAGTACACAACTGTAAAATGGCCTATTCAAAGGGAAATAGATTGTCCAGAAATCCTGAAAGACTGCAAAAGTTGTGGAGATGCATATTAAAGTACCCTAATGATAAAGTAAATAACACCATTATTAGGTCATTCAATTCAGAATCCCGCTGCATGATCCTTCACGATAAAGTTTTATGGCGAAAAGTGGGTCATTTCGCTCTGATGCCGGATCATCTCCAATACATAATTTGCGTAGTTATATTTATGCTATACAGATGCGGCACGTCTCGATGAACCAATTTCTCCCTTTAGTAATGTTTGGTTGAGTGTCGTGAAATACACGTTTTTGCATACATTTTGATAGTTTATCAGTAACATAAACCGCCCAAACTAAGTCAGAGTATTGTCACTTTTCTCGAAATAAATCGTTTTTCGTGGCAGTAAACTCCAGCAAAAAGCAGGTTATGATGTTTGGTATATAAAAAGTTCTTTAGGAAAGAGCCATTTGGTAAATTTATTTCCAAGGCCGTCAAAAATACTGGAATACGTGGAAGAGTCATTAACCACTCTGCACGGATTTCGTCCATCTCACGTCTCCTTTCAATGCCAGATGCGGATACCTCAGAAAATTTTGTTAGTTTATAACATAAGTACTAACTGTTAGTACTAACCTGGTTTTTTCTGCTCGATTTATGCGCTTTGCCCTAGGACTCGGTTAGCAAGAGGTATCTCGTGCTCTCCAAACTTCCCGCGAACATCCATTTAACAAATAGGTTCCAAGTTGCCGCGCGTCTGTTCAGTCACAGACGCGCGGCAACTTGGAATCTATTTGTTTTATATAATAAAGAATTAAAAAAAGTTTTAATGATGACGTCATCTATACGTCTGTCCTCCAATAGATCATAAGTGAGAACCAATCAAAACGCGTGCATAACTGAGCTTATTATATAAACCTCGATTTACGCACGCTAAGCATGGACCAATTTTTTATGAATCTGACAATTTGAAACATCCTGTTTACGACGGTGATCGATATATTTTTTCGTTGAGGTCAATTCTGTCTTTAAGTAAGTATCCTGAGAAAGATAGTTAAAAAGTTTATCATACAAATTTGTTGAAACGTCCACGGATCGAGAGACAAGCGAAGCAACTGCGTCAGTATTTACCTTTAATGAAAAACCCCGAGAAATCAGTCACATTTTAAAACGCTTTATTATAGCTTAGCGTGCGTGCTTGCCCTATATAAGTCCTATTGAGCCGCTATGAACAATGACGTGAGCATTTTACTTGGCTTCAGAGTTTCCGTCCTGTTAAGCTGCAGTGCAGTTTTCCTTCTCTTTGAAATATGGAAGAAACTAGCGAAGAACTGCCCAATTTTTCTATCGGCATTGACCTTTTAGGTCCTCATCCAACAAGCAACAGAAATAAAGCCGAAAAAAACTCGCAAGTTGCACGTTTCGCGAATTTGTCGGAAGACCAGCTGCAGCAAATTTTGGCCAAAAGACATTCACTGGGAACCAAAAAAGGTGACCAATTGGTCATTAATAACTTTAGAGGTAAAATTTCCGCTTTTTTATTGTTGTAACTTTGGGAATTTACCAAAACCAAAAAAATCACAATTATACTCTATCACAATAAAAGGCTTCTTCGCGCAGATCCTTGTTGTCGCTCTGTTTGTTATAAAAGAATTTGCTCATGCTTTTAGCTGTGCGTATATCGAGTTATGGATGCACTTGAGATAATAACGTAACGTCAGAAGAGCGGTGTTCTTCTACTTTACAGTTATGTTTTGATCTAGATTGGATGCGCCATAATGTACTACACCATTACCTAAAAATAACAATTTGTTCATCATCAACTAGAACTGTCTGGTCTCCATTTAGGGCAGCAGAGGTTTTCATATGTCAGACACGTTCACCCAGACTGTAGGCGGAAGATATAATCCGGTGATAACCAATCATTGTCAATATGTGTTTTGGCGTTCGACTTCATAAAATATTGATTTAGTTTGGGTTTCCTCATTTCCTGTTTACACCCGGAAAGCGTTATCCGTCTAAAATGGAAATTTTAAGGAAGTTTTTTACTTTATTTTTTTATAAGGAAGAGACTTTTATTATTCTATTTAGTGATCAGCATTTGTCATGTTCTGCTTGCATTTAAATACAACCCTAAATCAGGTGTAGTCTCCAGAATCACGTTTGAATCTAATCTGGGATGTCTTCCTCAATGGAACTTGTAAAATAACCATCGAAGGCCATCTTAGATTAAAAATTTGAAATACGTTTTCGGGTTAGTGAAAATAACGAAATGTTTACATTCGGGATTTATTTGGCGAGGGAATTGGAGATTTAAGATCCAGGACTGTATATTATTATAAATGAATGAGGAGACAAGATGTGGGAGTTTCACCAGTTGGATTCGAAAAGACAGATCGGAAAAGCTACATAAGACACCCACTGTAACCCGCTGTAACCATAAATTAACCAAGCAAACATATTTTCCAAAATTCTGATCACATGAAAGTCTTAACGAAAACCGTGTTACCACGCAATACATACGAAATAAAAAATAATAATAAATTGAACATTTTTCAGTTATTTTGAAAACTGATAAGTCTTTTAAAAATATCCATAGTGATGGCGCAGGTATTCTGCACGCAAAAATTGTAGCATGTAAAAAAGTAAACATATTTTCAGTAATTTGTAGAAAAAAAGGGGAACGGTATGCTACCACGCAATCAAAACAAAATAGGAAAGAAAGATTAAAAATGAAACAATTTGAATTGACGTAATTCGAAATTAAAACTGTAAAAATTTGAAAGAAAAATGTCATCAAGGTGTTTTATAACATAGCTAGTAAATTTGTCTAATCAAATTCAATTCTGCGAGCGTGCCTCATATCCCTATTCTACACGCTCATGACGTCAGCACACATCCCTCGAGAAAAAAATTTTCTTTCGGGTTGAAAATGTTATAAAAGAATTGGTTCTCGGCTACGCCTCGAGCAACTCTCATGCATCTTTCGTGCTCTCAAAACTTCCCGCATGCTTCAAATCTCGATGAACGCACGCTGACATATGAACCAATTGCGAATTGGTTGAATTTTACGCAGCAAGCTACATGCTTGAATCTTCACGCATCGTGGATTCACTGGACGGCCTCTCTCCTTGAAGTAAGAAACATTTAAAAAGTACAAGAGAAATTAAATACAGGTTTGTGAAAACATTATGAGTGGAAGACACATTTGATATTGGTAATTTTCACCTATTTATTTAGGATCGTATGTGTGTGATAATTAGAACTATCCTGTCAATGTTGCCTCATCAGCGCGTCGAAAGTGTCTCGAATCGGAAGATTGTTTAAGGCAGAAGATGTTTTAATTTGGAAATATCTATTTTTCTTTCTCATGGTATTAATTTTCGTCATTTGCCTTCACTGCCGTTAGATGGCAAACCAGGTTTCAAGAGAAGAGGACAGTAGGATTGGTTCCGTACTGCATACAGTCGGCTTTTCGCTCTTTTGATTACACTGAAAAAAAAAAAAAGGAAAAACCTGAAGAACTAAGATTCGAATCCTCACCTGGTTATAATATTATAATATTTCCTTGACCCCGCCTTAGCGAAAAATGGCTTAAATCTTTTTCCAGAGACGTTTTTGACTGATTTATGCGTCCGATGCAGATGTTATCAGACGTTATAATTTGATAGTCAGTGCCAACAACAGCAATTCGTAATTTCAAGTTCCACATCTTCGTGGAGGAGACGAAAGTTGTAAGAACAAAAACGTGCCACACGAAGCACAGCCTAGTGTAACACTGATGTGAGTTATTACTGAAGAGACCCATGGCAACATTTATTTGCTTAAATATTGATAATCTGGACGCCAACGAGGAGTCTCTCCTCAAATTGAATATTAGTAAAAACTAATCAAAATGAGTGTGATTCATCTTGTTATACAAAGTTATGGCGGAGTGTTTATCAGGTGTATAACTTCACAGAAAAAGCAGTCAGACATAGAAGTCTTTCTCGCATTTATGTTTTCTTTTGTGCCTATGCCCTCTAGGAAAAGATCTTCACGCTGGCTTTACGAAACTGGTCGAATTTATGAAAGAAAAGGAGGTAAATGTTTTAGCAAAAAATTTCAAATTTCAGTTGTTTCTAATAATTATTACGGAAATGCTAGATGATGGATAAGTTAGGTGAATTTTCTCTAAATCAAAAAGAGTACGATAAATGAATGATTTTGAAAGATTTCTAGATTTCTAGATCTCTAGAGTTAGTTACATCACGTACAACCTCTCCATATAAAAATTACCATTTGAAACCTGTTAATTTTGATGGTTTTATTAATTATTATCAGCTTGAAGCGTCTGAAAGTCGTGATAATAAAATTAATTAATCTGTTTTAATTTTTTTTTTTAGCATGAAAAGTAAGACACATGCATTGTGTCTGATCACAGTTTCTCTACTCACCAAACCTCTATGACCTTCGAACTATGAAATGTTATTTTCTCTATGGGCAACTAACTGTGGGTTTTTTTTTTTGTTCGGAGAGAAGTGATTTTGCCTCTGAAGAATTCAAGCACTTGAAAGCGAGACCTCGTGGATACTTGAAATTTATTAATCTACAGATAAACATGAAATATAGGGGAATTTTGGATCAAATGCATCTATTAATGATGCATGACGCGAAAAGGTTAATAACATGGGGATGTAAAGTGTGAAAAAAGTGGGATGACCTCTCTGAAAAAATTCCGACTCTATGCTTTTCCTTTGTTCGGAAAAACCAGAAGAGTCGTCATTACGGACATAAATACAATTTTTGTTTTTCCAAACCGATGCACATCAGAGTTGTAATCCTTTTAAGGACTTTTAAACCTCCTTTAAGCATCGTCGTTTGATACAAGCACTTTGATCGTCGCTTGATGCGAGCGCTTTTCCTTCGCACGGTTCAACCGTACCAGCAATTTCCAGACATAAATTCTTTGCTATATAGACCTAAGTTTGCATATGATTTGACTATTCCTCGTTCTTTCATCCACTGCTATGCCACCCAAGCCACCACATATATAGACCTAAGACTAAACACGCACATCCATTATTCCTCGTTCTTTCATCCTCTGCCGAGTCAAACACGCCACTAGTTGTGTAGATGCTCCCATTATTTTATTTAAGCGGCGCTGGTAGATGACTTGGTTTGATGATAGCGTAGAGTGATAGCTTTGAACCAGTGTGTTTGTCATCGAACTAAACGTTCTACTCCTCAAACCAACGGACACACCAGTCAAACCAGTTCGTTTTGTCAACTGATCGAAGGAAGACTTCACACAGCTAACTCGCTTACCTGTGTTGATAAACCTATGTCATTTCAACACTGCACGGCCACAATTTTATGCTATTTTAAACCTATTTCTGGTGTCTTTACCATGGCTAGAAGCTCCTCCAGTTTCGTTTCCCATAGCACAGTAAGAACAAAATCCGCGACTCAGAGCAGCCCCTTTGCAACAACTTCCGCTAGCTTGCCAATGAACTAACTATACAGTAATAGGGGTATTCTGCTCGAATCTCCAACTAAACGAGTACACAGATCGCTAAGAGGTGTCTAGGTCAGTTTTATTATCATCTACGTAGGCATCGTCGCTTGACGCTTATCGTCGCACGGCTCAACCGTACCTGTACATGCGTCTTTTTCATTTCTGGTTTGCTCAGCCATCGTGTCACATGAGATAAGCGTCATTTCATACATCGAGCTCCAGTGACTATCACACGGTATTTTTAAAACTTAAACCTCTCCCCTCTGTGCTCATTTTTGGTAGCATTTTAAACTGAACGAACAAGGCAGCCACAGGGCTCTATGCCAAAATACACTGAACCTGATTCAGTTGTGGATGGTAAGTGATGTAAGCCTTATTCGTTTAATGTAATTTGATCCAAGCAGGAGTCTCATATGCCGTAAGTAAGTCTCTTGATGATTTTCATACCATGAGCTTATCTTTTTTGTGGAAATGAAAATGTTGCTGACGATATTTGAAATATGGTTTAGTTTCTCGGCCGGATTTTCTTGTTATGTGGGCTACTTCCTGATACCGCAATGATTCCTCAATCATACAAATGCTACGTTCAAGAAAACGATTCATGTGCCGGTTTAACTATGGAGACTTGAAATATTTCGCCTTGGTTAAGCAGAGCGGGTGCTTATGTTCCAAGTTTATTCCAACACTTACTCAACCATACGAGTATTAGCGAAGGGCCAAACGGGCGCAATATCTTGTTTAAATTTAAATGTCTCTTGTAAGATAGATTATTATGCTAAAGATCCTATGTCAATTTGCATCTGAACGAAAGAGTGTTCATGCAGAATTTTTTTTACTGAATTAGCTTTCGTTCTCACCAAGTTTTCTCTTTTGCGCCTGAACAAAAAGCAAAGAAACTTTCCGTACGTTTTTGTCTTCCAAAAAGCTGAAGATAAATAATTGGGTGGTCCTAGCTGTTCAGCGTCAAATTACCTCGCAGAAGCTGGTTTTGAAGATAATTTTTCACAACAGCATTTAGCGCCACGCAAAAAATATTTATTCTGGCTGCTTCTTTCGATATGAATGCGACATGATCTTGACAAAAACTGAAAAAAAAGGCTGTATTCCTAAACTTGAATCATTAGGAATTGATTAGTTCAGGAAATGTAAAACTGCAAAGCGCCGCGTCAAAGCGCTATTCCTATCCCCTGTCAATGCACCATCCATCAAACATTGATTGAACTATTTCATTAACAGTCAGGCTGATAGAGACTCTTGGGGAAATGTAGAAACTGCACCTTTAAACATAAAGGCCAAAGTTGACTACAGATTCTTGAAGTCAAATTAAAGAAACAACGATTGGAAACTATATCAATTAATTCATGAGAGAGAGCTTTTCGTTTGTGTTATATTAAACAAGTATTTACTCAGGCACAACAAGTACAAGAATTGAGATTTGTTTTGATTTTGTAGTGAACGTTGAAATGTTGGTTTCATTGAGGTAAAATATTGGAAAAGTTCTCGTTTTTAACATTTTAATTTTGACATCAGTAAAGTGATCCGAAATGTGACGTGTGCTTTCCCATGATTATGCAGGCTATGAAAACACAGTGTAAGGAAACAAATTTATAAGGAATTTGTCTCCACTTTTTGTGCATTGTTAGGATCAATCACCATAGAATTCTAAATAACAAAACCTTGCGTTCCAAGACGCCATTGACTTAAAGCTAAATTATCATTTTTTTTTTATTAAACTTAATTGCGTGTTATTTGCCCAGTGCATTATTTTTTTGTCGAACTAATAGAGCCCACTGAAGGTCTGTCATTGATTCACAGCTGCTCATGATCAAGAACAAACCGACAAATTCACAAAGAAGTACAATGACATACGTAGAACATAATTTCGCAATTTCCCCAGATTTCCTTCACTTTCCTAGATTACATTGAAATTGTTCATTCCACCGAAGGCAACTTTCTCTTTGGTTTGTCACACTGTTCGTGAGACCACTTGGCTAATTACCCACTAAAATGAATTTTAAAATACGGAGCACCTGCCTTAAGACTAGCGAGAAAGTACAAAATCTTCTTTTTGAGTTAATCTTGAATTTCTGCACGTAAAGAGGGTTTCTTTCTTGTTTGTTTGTTTTTTATACTCAAGTTTATGAATTAAAATCAACGGGGAGATCAAAGGCAAAAATGGGATTATTTATAGGAACGGACTGTAAATGACATGTGACATGTCCTAATTTGATGGTAAATCAATAATTATCCCTATTCAATAAATTATGGGTAACATCCATAAAAAATACTCTGCCTCTATGTAACTTAACTCAAATCTATCACATAAGGCTTGCTTTGGAGACAAATAGCTTCTAAACGGTGTTCATAAGTTTGACCTTTTGACTGAGCTCTAAGTAGTTTTTCTGTGACTTTCAAAGCGGAAGACAAATCCCGTGTTGTATGTGTCTTGAAAATTGATATGAGGCATGTTGGATTTGAGATCCATTTGAGGACTCCCACACGCAAACATTTATGTTTGATATTCCTGTCCAGCTGTCAAGAAGAGATGCGACCGAGACCCGCATTAATATTCATAGCAAATAATTTTGAAATGGTTAAAAAAGGGAAGGGATCAGGAATAACCTCTTTAGTTCATCAGGGTTTCTCAGTCTCGGGCCATTGAATTCTCAAACCGTTGGACAGGCGAAGCAACTTTATCGATCTCCAAAGGTTTGCCGTGTTTCTTATTTCAGATCAACCTGAAAAAACGCCCGGATCAGTGCGGTTGAAATGTTATTTTTTCCTTTTTTTAATCTTCCTTTAGTAATAAGAGGCTACAAGTCTGTTTGCTGACAGCGGACTTCAGTGCATTCTATCGCAGGTACGTTCAACTGCCATGAGACGTTCAACGCTTCTTAACTCACAACAATTTGGAGGGAAACAAGTTGACTTTGTAAGGCGAATATATAGGCAGATTGATTTCCTGTTTCCAAACTAATTCTAACAACATTACAGTCCATCAAAAATAATTATATACATGCGCCAACGGTGTCTTCAATAAGATATCATACATTGTTATCGTTTCCTTCTGATAATTTTTCTGGTAATTTTCGTTATTGTTATTATGCGAACAAATGAAGGAACCGTGCAGAAAATTGAAAATAATAATAAAAAAAAACTGTTTCTGAAAGTTATCTTTATTCATCGGGACGGAAAACGACAAATAAGAAGATGACAAATTAGAAACGCTTTCGTCATAAAGGCAAACCAACAACGAAGACCAGTATTTATATATTTTAAGGATGAGAATACTTAATACATCTATGCAGAAGTGCTTAACCATGACTTCATTACTAAGATCACACAGATCACGGCGCATGAAAGGAACGGAGTTTTAGACGAGCTCTCAGAGAATTCCGAAAAAGTACGCTATTTTAAGACTTGTGTATGTACGTGAGTTATTGAGCTCTTCCCTTAATGGATCGTCTTACTGCATGGGCTTTTAGCATATTAGAAGCACATTTTTTCATGGTAAACTCAAACGATGGAATTAAAATAGAAGCAAATATTGACTACGATATGGATACTGGAGAACCCTGAATGCCTGCGATCAGTGGCCGATCGATTTAACATTACAAAATCGATTTTATTTCCTGTTTATCGCAGAATTTGTGGAGGATTGCCAACAATCTTTCCGGTCAATATATGAGGTACCTACTAGTTTGAAATTGAGCACCGCTGGGCAAAATGATTAATTTCGGATCCTTCGCCTAAAGGAACGCGTTGGATCAGTGATCCAATGATCCGTCATTAGATCACCCAGATCAGTGAACCGACGAATCCTTGTCCAGAGTGGATTTGATAGATCACTGATCTGAAAATGGATTTGTTCGAAGGGAACGCCACAGATCAGAAATCCTGATCCGGATTCTCCCAAAGGAACGCACCCTAAGATTTTTTCACTAGGGTTATTTATGGGGAAAATCAAAATGTCCTGCTGCATTCCTTTTCCTGTTTCCAGTATTTCCGTTCCTGTTCACAGCTTCAGTGGCGTCCCGAAATATCATCGACTCAACCAAAGTGAACTTTGTTAAAAAAAAAAAAAAATTTAATGTTTTTGTTTCCTTTGAATTTAGAATCGATTCCTCTCACCACATCCCAGGTTGGTATCCAATAAGATTTTAGGGGGGCCATGAGTGTTCCCTTTACTGATTATTTATTCAGTAATAACAGTGTAATCCTAGTAAACTTTAGCAACTAGACTTAAACTTTAGGAACTAAAGATGAAACCAGATACCGAGTGGATTGTTTTGACAGTCCTCTACGCCATCACGATGCTCGTAGCGTTTGCAGGGAATGGCTTCCTCATCTACATCGTGTGGAAGAAACCTGAAGTCAGATCACTGACAAGCTTTATGTTCGTCAACATGGCCATCGCTGATTTGCTTGTAACCCTGATTGTGATGCCCTGGTCGATTTCCACAATATATACAGACGGTTTGTGGATGATCCCGGGAGTATTTGGAAAAGTCATGTGTAAAGGTGTTGTATACACTGCCTATGTCACTATAACAGCATCCGTCCTCTGCCTGATGTTCATGGCGATCGACAGGTACTATGCCATCGTTCATCCCCTCCGCCGCCATCTTTGGTTTCGAAAGCCTAAACTAACCGTTCCATTTATTTGGATCGGCTCACTGGTCTCCATGTCCATTTTCCTTGTTATTCAAACCGTGGAAGACTACAATAATTCTTCTTATTGCATGCTATTTGTTTACATCTTGGGTGATCCAGATAGGGCTCTTCGAGGAATATACCTCCTCCTTTTCGTCGTCAACTATTTCATCCCCTTAGCCGTTATTTCTTGCCTGTATACCATCACTGCATGGAATTTATGGTTCCATGTTGCACCTGGAGTAAATAATTTGAGAGGAAATCGAGCGCAACTCGAAACCTCCAAGAGGAGAGTGGTTCGGATGCTCATTATTGTTACCTGTGCCTTTGCCCTCTGTTGGCTTCCACCACAAGTGGTCCACATGATGCAAATTATTCACGCATCTAAGGCTTACCTATATATACAGCCGATTGTCAGCTTTGTGTGTTTTTGGTTTGGACACGCTAACAGCGCCGTTAACCCATGGCTGTACATTTTTCTGAGTACCAAGATAAATACAGCATTTACCAGGATCGTCAGTAGAAAAAGCAGCCGGTTGCCTTTAAGTCTCACCATCAAAACATCAGATGCCGTCTTACCACCTGAAGATGAAGCAATCCAGAAAGAATCAAGAATATAATGTCTCTCACAACATGAAAGTTTTATTACTAATTTGGTAACTGTAAGATAGGAACTCGCTTAAAACGGATTTGCGTATTACTAATATAATACAAACACCTATATACGGTTTCATAAAAGCTATTGTAGTAATCCGAGTAATTTCATGAGAAATTGACAATTGCAACTAAATTTCGACAAGAACCGTTCCGTGTATATGCATACCGTTTTCGCGATAATAATTTAATTTTAACCATTTCAGGTTAAAATTACCTGTTTTGAAAGGAGATTTGTAAAAGCCTTCGGTTATGACATACACAATTAAAGCAAAAGAAATGCTTATGGACCAAGAATCGTCTCATTCCGATTAGAATGGAGCGCGCCAACCACTTGGCCACCCGATCTCCCTCGAGGTTGTAATATTTGTTCTTTCTTTTTTCTCTGAATTTGTTCTGAAATAATACAATCTTGAACAAAAAAAAAAAAACAAACAAACAAACAAAAAAATAACTGAAAAAAAAAAAAAAGAGAAAATGAACCTAATATTCAGGGCCTTGGACATTTCAGAAGAGTATAGAGAAATAGAGTTCAATTTTCAGAACTATCCAGCAAATTTTGTTGTTGTTGTCGGTGTCAAACGAGGTATTTCACAGTCATTACCGGCGATCTAGCTGATAAGCGAACTAGCTAATTAACGCGCGCGAAAAGCGCAATTCACCTGTCCGCTATCTACTAATTTGGTTTGTTTATTCATAATTTTCTCATTGATACTAACCAATCGTTCCTCACAGTTTTCTTTAATTCTGTAGCACACGATGATAGTTTCAGCTGAAATCCAATTGAGAGCTCTGTGTAATGGGGCGTTAATTTTTTTTTTTTAGGTTTCAAGTGTCATAGGCACAAAATGGGGACAATAAGAAAAAATGAGATTTTCAAGGGGAACTCGGCAATACCTCGACAGAGTACCATAAGAAATATGCAATTTATTTTACAACGAGCAAGTAGCTGAGAACCTGAAAAAATAATCTGAGGCCTCGTTAAGAATTTGAACATCAGACCTTCCCATGGTGCCTTAAACTACGGAGCTGCGTTACAAGCCAGTCCAGCATACTGATAAGATCGGAAATCAGTATTTGCTTGAATATTCATCGGAAACTTTCGAAGAGATGGGGGAGACTCTGTGACCCTTAGTAGGTGGAGTGGGAACACTCGCCTTCTCATATGTAGTTGTGGCTTGAGTTCGACTCAGCGATTTTGGCGATACTTGTGGGTTGACTTGGTTACTGTTTTTTTTTCTTCAGTTATCCTAATTTTTCTCCCAATATTGATAACATCTATATCATTTTAGGATTATCCAGAAAAAATAAGAATTCCCGTGAAGAAAATAACCGCAATTGCTCTTGGAGAAGAGGTGGAAAAAAAAAACAAAGCAAGGAACGTCTCAGTGAACACGACGAAACAAGTATCAAATTCCTAGAAGAGGCCATCAATTGCATACCTCTCGCAATTGAGGATGGAGCTGATTTTGAAAATGCCGCTTTCATTTTTAACCTCCAGCCGGGCAGTTTATTGTTATAGCAGGAAAGGGTGATTGGCAATATTAATTTTCTGAGGATGGCAGCAACAATATAACCTGTAAATGTGTCCGCAAACCCTGGTTGATGTACCTCTGGAACAAAGGCACATTTGGTTTTTCTAGTATCACCTTGTTATTGTTTCTTGCTGAAGTAGTCATCAAGGCTTTTAGGTCTAATGAAGTGTAATCTTGAATAGCTAAATGTAGGTTTTATTTCTCATTTAGTTGTGCATTTGAAAGCCTCAAACACTCTAGCCAAAGGTACCGGTTTAGTTAATTTCTTTGCGATACACAGAACGTCATTGCCTTCGTAGTTCCCGATCGCTATGTTCTGAAAGCTGCTCTTGTGGACTAAATTGTTGAATAGTAATAAGTAAATACAGGGAGATTTTGGATGCGACCTCCCTTTGAAAAGGCCTCTATGGAAAAAGAGAGTGTTGTGAAGTGTTCTTACGATGCAAGGTTTTTTAAGGTTAGCATTCGAAGATTGTGCCACTCCTACCCCCTTACGATAGGTTCCATTTTTGTCTTTCTCCTCTGGTCGTGCAATTACTTGAAATTTTGTCTCTAAACTGGTCGTGTTGAGTACTTTATTTTTAGTTTCCTAAATGCCACTCGTAAAAGTTTAAGCTGATTATTGTATAGTCGTTGTACGAGTCTTATTAGAAAAGTTTAAATATCTCGGGGTTTTTATGGACCCAACACTTTCTTTGAAGTCCCACATTAATTACTTTGGAAAGAAGATCTCGTCTAGATTAGAAATGTTGCGTAGAGCACGAAAGATCTTGCCTCAGTCATCCTTTATCATTTTGTACAACACAATGATACTCCCCCTTTTTGACTATTGCTCAGTTGTATGGGATAGTTGTGGGGCTATATCTAAAGGGTATCTTGATAAGCTTAATGGGCGTGTGGCGAGTATTATCTTAAATAGGGCTGTGAGTGAAACAGATATTATTCGTATTCTTGGTTGGCCTAACCTTCAGTCTTGTAGAGACTATCTTAAATGCATGCTGGTTTTCAAATCTACGAACGGCTTAGCACCTTCCTACTTATTGAGTGATTTTACTCGAGCTAAGAAATATCATACATATAATACCAGGCACAGGGATTTGATTCGTCTTCCTTTGCCCAAAAGCACTAAATATCAAGGCAGTTTTAGATATAATGGTGGGTGCACTTTTAATAATCTGCCCAAAGCAATAAGATCGCTGGAAAGCCCTAAAACTTTTAAAACTGAGTGAAAGCGGTTTTTTAAACAGATTTAATTAGTTATATAGACTTTGCATGTATTTTCTCCGATGAGTTTTACTTTTGTCTGTCAATTTTGAGTAAGTTTGTATTGTCAAATTTTGTTTTTGCAGGGCTCTCTTTAAACTAGCTATGCTAAATGTGATGTCCCTGTTTAAATATTGTTTAAATAAAATAAATAAATAAATAAAACGCTTTATTATAACATAGCGTGGGTGCTTGCTTGAGGTCAACTCTGTCTTTAAGTAAGTATCCTGAGAAAGATAGTAAGTTTATCATACAAATTTGTCGAAACGTCCACAGATCGAGAGATAAGCGAAGCAACTACGTCTGCATTCACCTTTAATGAAAAAACCCCGAGAAATCAGTCACATTTGAAAACGCTTTATTATAACATAGCGTGCGTGCTTGCCCTATATAAGTCCTATTGAGCTGCTATGAACAAAATCTTTATTTACGCATGCCCGTACGTAAATAAGATGACGTGAGGGTTTTTTTTACTTGGCTTCAGAGTTTCCGTCCTTTAATTGGGAATTTACTAAAACCAAAACAATCACAATTGCACTTTATCACAATAAAAGGCTTCTTCTCGCAGATCCTTGTTGTCACTCTGTTTTCTATAAAAAAAATTTGCTCATGCTTTTAGCTGTGCGTATATCGAGTTATGGATGCACTTGAGATAATAATGTAACGTCAGAAGACTCGTGTTCTTCTAGTTTATTGTTATGTTTAGATCTAGATTTGATGCGCTATAGTGTACTGCACCATTACCTAAAAATAAAAATTTGGTCATCATCAACTATAACTGCCGTCGTCTCCATTTAGGGTAGCAGAGGTTTTCATATGTCAGACACGTTCACCCAAAGTGTAGGCGGTAGATATAATCCAATGATCAACAATCATTGTTAATATGTGTTTTGGCGTTCGACTTAACAAAATATTCATTTAGTTTGGGTTTCCTCATTTCTTGTTTACAAAGTGTTATCCATCTGAAATGTAAATTTTTAAGGAAATTTTTTACTTTAATTTTTCATAAGGAAGAGACTTTTATCATTCTATTTTGTGATCAGCATTTGTCATGTTCAGCTTCCATTTAAATACTACTCTGAATCAAGTGAAGTCTCCAGAATCACGTTTTAATCTAAACTATGATGGAACTTGTAAAATAATAATCGAAGGCCATCTTAGATTAAAAATTTGAAATACGTCTTCGGGTCAGTGAAAATAACAAAATCTTTACATTTAGGATTTATTTGGCAAGGAAATTGGGGATTTAAGATCCAGGACTGTAAATATTATAAATGAAGGAGGAGACAAGATATGGGAGTTTCTTCAGTTGGATTCGAAAAGACCGATCGAAAAGCTAGAAAAGACACCCACTGTAATCCGCTGTAACAATAAATTAACCATACAAACATATTTTCCAAAATTCTGATCACAAGAAAGTCTTAACGAAAACCGTGTTCTCACGCAATACATACGAAATAATAAATGATAACAAATTGAACATTTCTCAGTTATCTTGAAAACCGATAAGTCTTTAAAAAATATCCACAGTGATAGCGTAGGCATTCTGCACGCAAAAAAAAGTAGCATATAAAAAGTAAACATATTTTCAGTAATTTTTATGAAAAAAAAAAATTACGGTATGTTACCACACAATCAAAACAAAATAGGAAAAAAGATTAAAAATGAAACAATTTGAATTGACGTAATTCGAAATTGAAACTGTAAAAATTTGAAAGAAAGATGTGATCAAGGTGTTTTGGTTGAATTTTACGCAGCGATCACCATGCTTGAATCTTTACGCATCGTGGATTCACTGTACGGCCTCTCTTTTTGAAGTTAGCAACATTTAAAAAGTGCAAGAGAAACTAAAAACAGGTTTTTAAAAACATTATGAGTGGAAGACACATTTGATATTGGTAATTTTCAGCTATTTATTTAGGATCGTATGTGTGTGATATTTAGAACTATCCTGTCAATGTTGCCTCATCAGCGCGTCGAAAGTGTCTCGAATCGGGAGATTGTTTAAGGCAGAAGATGTTTTAATTTAGAAATATTTACTTTCCTTTCTCAAGGTATTACTTTTCGTCATTTTCCATCACTTGCCGTTAGATGACAAACCAGGTTTTAAGAGAAGAGGACAATAGGATTGGTTCCGTACTGCATGCAGTCGACTTTTTACTCTTTTGATTACACTGAAAAAAAAAAAAAAAAAAAAAAAAAAAAAAAAACGGAAAAAACCTGAAGAACTAAGGTACGAGTCCTCGCCTGGTTATAATAATATAATATTTCCTAGGCCCCGCCTTCGTGAAAAATGGCTTCAATCTTTTTCCAGAAACGTTTTTGACTGATTTATGCGTCCGATGCAGATGTTATCAGACGTTATAATTTGCATATCTTGGGACGAGAGGAAATAAATTTGTATATGGTCGGTGCCAACAACAGCAATTCGTAATTTCAAGTTTTCCACATGTTCGTGGATGAGACGAAAGTTGTAAGAACAAAAACGTGCCACACGAAGCATAGCCTAGTGGGAAACTGTGAGTTACTACTGAAGAGACCCACGGCAATATTTATTTGCTTAATAATTGATTATCGGGATGCCGACGAGGAGTCTGTCCTTCAATTGAACATTAGTAAAAACTAATCCAAATGAGTGTGATTTATCTTGTTATACAAAGCTATGGCGGAGTATAGCGAGTGTTTCTCAGGTGTATAACTTAACAGAAAAAGCAGTCAGACATAAGTTTTTCTCGTATTTTTGTTTTCTTTTGTACCTATGCCCTCTGGGTAAAGATCGCCAAACTGGCTTTACGAAACTGCTCGAATTTATTGAAGAAAAGGAGGTAAACGTTTTAGCAAAAAGTTTCAAATTTCAGTTGTTTCTCGTAATTATTACGGAAATGCTAGATGATGGAGGAATTAGGTGAAGTTTCTTTAAATTAAAAAGAGTGTGATAAATGAATGAAATTGAAATATTTCGTTAAAAATTCCGAGTCAGTTGATGATAATGAAAGAAAATACCCCGACTTTTCTGACTTGTCTCGTTATTTTTCTATCTGAAGTTCATAGTTATTACCAATCAAGCTTTCAGAGCAGCGAATAATTTTGTAAGTATCCGAAATCGGTCGGGTGTTCGGTCACACTTTAAGAGGTTGGCTTGCGGAATCTCTAGAGTTAGTTACATCACGTACAAACTTTCCATATAAAATTACAATTTGAAACCTGTTAATTTTGATGGTTTTATTAATTGTTATCGGCTTAACGCATCTGAAAGTCGTGATAATAAAATTATCTTTTATCTGTTTTTATTTTTTTAGCATGAAAAGTAAGACACGTGCATTGTGTCTGATCACAGTTTCTCTACTCACCAAGCCTCCATGACCTTCAAAACATAAAATGTCATTTTGTCAATGGGCAGCTAGCTGTGGGTTCGTTTTTTGTTCGGATCCAGTAGAGAAGTGATTTGGCCTCTGAAAAATTCAAGTATTTTCGAGACTTCTTGGAAACTTCAAATTTCTTAATCTACAGATTAACATTAAATATTGGGAATTTTGGATCAAATGCATCTATTAATGATGCATGACACAAAAAGATGGATAACATGGAGATGTAAAGTGTGAAAAAAGTGGGATGACATCTCTGAATAAATTCCGTCTCTATGCTTTTCTTTTGTTCTGAAAAACCAGAAGAGTCGTCGTTACGGACATAAATGCAATGTTTGTTTTTCCAAACCAATGTATATTAGAGTTGTAATCCTTTTAAGGTCTTTTAACCCTCCTAATTTCGCTTAGTTAAAAATTGATCACGTAGGCATCGTCGTTTGATACAAGCACTTTGATCGTCGCTTGATAATACAAGCCCTTTTCCTTCGTACGGTTCAACCGTACCTGCAATTTCCAGACATAAATTCGTTACTATAAGTTGTTATATAGACCTAAGACTGCACATTAAATGAGTATTCCTCGTTCTTTCATCCAAGCCAACCGAGCCACCACATATTTAGACCTAAGACTTAACATGCACATCCATTAATCCTCGTTCTTAGATAGATACACTCGACTCCCTTTATTGCGGACAACCTCGGGGAGATTTTGTGTCCGTAATAGCGAGAGTTCGTAATAGCGGGGTACTAGAGAAAATAAGTTATTTGGTCTCTAAACCTATGAAATAATATGTAAGTACGCAAGTATAAAGTTTCTAACGTGGCCTCACGAAACGGATAAAGATTCGGCCGCAAGCAGGAAATTCTCATGTTCGCAGCCAATTGAAGAATGGTTTCTGTATTTTCTTTTATCGTAATGTCGCTTTGCATTATGTAAGTCAGGATTTTGGACGAAGTACTTAAGTGTCCGCTATAGAGAGAGAAAAGACAAGTGCCATGTTTCGCTGGGTGGCATGAAAGTGTCCGCATTTCAGTAATAGCCTGAGTCCGTAGTAAAAATGGGAGTTTAATTCAGTCATGTCCTCGCAATGGCGAGGTGTCTGCAGGGCGAGAGTCAACTGCAAATTTTCCATCAAGATTGGCCCTGTATTGTGCAGATGCTCCTATTATTTTACTTAAGCGGCGTTGGTAGATGATTTGGTTTGATGATAGTGCAGAGTGACAGCTTTGAATCAGTGTGTTCGTCATCGAACTAAACGTTCTACTTCTCAAACCAGCGAGTGCACCAGTCAAACCAGTTCGAGTTGTCAACTGATCGAAGGGAGACTACACTCAGCTAACTTGCTATTGTCAAAAAATCAAACTTTGCTTACAAACGGAATTTGTTATCTAGTGTAATAACAAATCGAGTCAGAGTGGACGTGATTGTCTGTGTTTGGTCGAGGCTAGTACAAAGTCTAGAGTTCCATTCACTAGGGCCCGTCTCTTTACCAATTACTGTCATCTCGCTAGCGCAGAGAGGCGGACTTTGTACAGTTGTCAATTTCACTTGAGCTTAAAATGTCTTCTCACGCGTTGTCTAGTTTCCTATCAGATCCATCACATATAAATTTCACATGCCCGTGAAGAGTCTGAGATTTAATTAATCATAAAATCAAAATGCTATCGCAGATGAGTTATAAATCGGGACTAAATTACGAATGATCTTTGCTAAGATCGACGGTGGACTGTTGTTGGTTGTCTATAGTCAAGAGAGTCTGCGGGTAAGTCACCATCTATTATTTTCCATGAATTTATTTTTAAGTTTCTTAAAGCAAAATGTCTGTTGTCTCAGCTAACGACCAAACGGCTAGAGATCGCAGCCCTGTGCATGGTTTGCGCGGCTTTGTCTGTTTTCGTGAGAGTCGTTTTGTTACCTGTGTTGATAAACCTGTGTCATTTCAACACTGCACGGCCACAACTTTGTGCTTTTTTAAAACTATTTCTTGTGCCTCTACCATGGCTAGAAGCTCCTCCAGTTTCGTTTCCCATAGCACAGTAAGAACAAAATCCGCGACTCAGAGCAGCCCCTATGCAACAACTTCCGCTAGCTTGCCAATGAACTAACTATACAGTAATAGGGGTATCCTGCTCGAATCTCCGACTTCACAAGTACACAGATCGTGAAGGGGTGTCCAGGTCAGTTTTATTATCATCCACGTGGGCATCGTCGCTTTACGCTTTTCATCGCACGGTTCAACTTGTTTGCTCAGGCATAATGTCACATGAAATAAGCGTCATTTCATTTATCGAGCTCCAGTGACTATCACACAGTACTTTTAAAACTCAAACCTCTCCCCTCTGTGCTCATTTTGGCTAGCATTTTAAACTGAATGAACAAGGCAGCCACAGGGCTCTACGCAAAAATACACTGGACCTGATTCAGTTGTGGATGGTAAGTGATGTAAGCCTCATTCGTTTAATGTAATTTGATGCAAGCAGGAGCCTTATATGCCGTAGGTAAGTCTCTTGATGATTTTCATACCATGAGCTTCTCTTATGTGGAAATGAAAATGTCGCTGACGATAGTTGAAATATGGTTTAGTTTCTCAGCCGGATTTTCTTGTTATGAGGTCTACTTCCTGATACTGCAATGATTCCTCAATGATACAAATGCTACATTCAAGAAAACGATTCACATGCCGATCTAACTACGAAGACTTAAAAGCCGACCTTGTGCTTATGTTCCAAGTTTATTCCAACACTTACTCAACCATACGAGTATTAGCGGCGAAGGGCCAAACTGGCGCAATATGCCTATGTCAATTTGCATATGAACGAAAGAGTGTTCATGCAGAATTTTTTTTTATTGAATTAGCTTTTGTTCTCGCCAAGTTTTCTCTCTTGCGCCTGAACGAAAAGGAAAGAAACTTTCCGTACGTTTTTGTCAAAAAAGCTGAAGATAAATAATTGGGTGGTCCTAGCTATTCAGCGTTAATTTATTTCGCAGATGCTGGTTTTGAGATAATTTTTCAAAAAGCACTTCCTATATTTATTATATAGCGCCACGCAAAAAAATTTATTCTGGCTGCTTCTTTTGATATCAATGCGAGATGAAAAACTGAAAAAAAAGGCTGTATTCCTAAACTTAAATGTTTAGAAAATGTAAAGCTGCAAAGCGCCGCGTCAAAGCTTTATTCCTATCCCCTGTCAATCCACCGTCCATCAAACATAAATTGAACTGTTTTATTAACAGTTAGGCTGATAGAGACTCGTGAGGAAATGAAGAAACTGCATCTTTAAACATAAAGGCCAAAGTTGACTACAGATTCATGAAGTCAAATTGAAGAAATAACCATAGAAAACTATATCAGCTAATTCATGAAAGAGAGCTTTTCGTTTTTGCTCTATTAAACAAGTATTTTTTCGGGCACTATCTTGAGGGGCGTTTAACTACCGCGTTTTATCGAAAGACAAAATCGGCAAGTCGATGTCGGATTTCAATTGATAAAAATAAATATCATGCAAAGAAAATTTTATATGAATTTAAAGTTTTGGTTCTGGCGCGGACTTTACTCCTGCGGTTGCTTCGCTTCGAGCATATATTCTTCTAAAATTAAAGTTAATTCATCTGTCACTTCAGCATGACAGCGCGCATTGCAGAACCGTCTCATTATTTCATTACCACGGATCTGTCAAAAATACATGGGATCATTTACATGCAATTTAACTTCGATAGCGGGGCTATGAGGTAAAAATAAAATTCACCAGAAGGCCATCACGGAATTTTGACTTTAAAATGATCCGAATGTGATCTGTGCTTTCCCATGATTATGCAGGCTATGAAAACACAGTGTAAGAAAACACATGAATAAGGAATTTGTCTCCACTTTCTGTGCATTGTTACGATCAACCATCGTAGAATTCTAAATAACAAGTCTTGCGTTGCGAGACGCCATTGACTTAAAGCTAAATCATCATTTTCTTATGAAACTAAATTGCGTGTTATTTTCACGGTGCATTGTTTTTTGTCGAACTAAGAGAGCCCAATGAAGGTCTGTGATTGATTCACAGCTGTTCATGATCAAGAACAAACTGACAAATTCACAAGGAAGTAAAATGACATACATAGAACATAATTTCGCAATTTCCCCAGATTTCCTTCACTTTCCTATATTTTCCTAAATTAAAATTGTTTATTCCACCGAAGGCAACTTTCTCTCTGGTTCGTCATCTCGTGAGACCACTCGGCTAATTATTCACTAATATGAGTTTTAAAATACGGAGCACCTGCCTTAAGACTCGCGAGAAAGTTCAAAATCTCCCTTTTGAGTTAATTTTGAATTTCCACACGTAAAGAGGGTTTCCTTTTTGTTTGTTTGTTTTTTTTTTTATACTCAAGTTTATGAATTAAAATAAACGAAGTGATCTAAAGAAAAAGTGGGATTATTTATAGGAACTAACTGTAAATGACATGACTTTCAAAGCGGAAGACTTAAGCCCGCGTTGTACGTGCTTTGACAATTGATATGAGGAATGTTGGATTTGAGATCAATTTGAGGACTCCCACACTCAAACATTTATGTCTGATATTTCTGTCCAGCTGTCCAGAAGAGATGCGACCGAGAACCGCATTAATATTCATAGCAAATCATTTTGAAATGGTTAAAAAAAGGAAGGGATCAGGAATAAGCTCTTTAGTTCAGCAGGGTTCATTAGTCTCGGGCCATTGAATTCTCAAAACGTTGGACAGGAGAAGCAACCTTATCGATCTCCAAAGGTTTACCGTGTTTCGTATTTTATAAAAACGCTTGGATCAGTGTGGTTGAAATATTATCTTTTCCTTTTTTTAATCTTCCTTTAGTACGAAGAGGCTACAAGTCTGTTTGCTGACAGCGGACTTCAGTGCATTCTATCGCAGGTACGTTCAACTGCCATGAGACGTTCAACGCTTCTTAACTCACAACAATTTGGAGGGAAACAAGTTGACTTTGTAAGGCGAATATATAGGCAGATTGATTTCCTGTTTCCAAACTAATTCCAACAACGTTACAGGCCATCAAAAATAGTTATATACATGCGCCAACGGTGTCTTCAATAAGATATCATACATTGTTATCGTTTCCTTCTGATAATTTTTCTGATAATTTTCGTTATTGTTATTATGCGAACAAATGAAGGAACCGTGCAGAAAATTGAAAATAGTAAAAAAAAAAACTGTCTCTGAAAGTTATCTTTATTCATCGGGAAGGAAAACGACAAATAAGAAGATGACAAATTAGAAACGCTTTCGTCATAAAGGCAAACCAACAACGAAGACCAGTATTTATATATTTTAAGGATGAGAATACTTAATACATCTATGCAGAAATGCTTAACCATGACTTCATTACTAAGATCACGCAGATCACGGCGCATGAAAGGAACGGAGTTTTAGACGAGCTCTCAGAGAATTCCAAAAAAGTACGCTATTTAAGACTTGTGTATGTACGTGGGTTATTGAGCTCTTCCCTTAATGGCTCGTCTTACTGCATGGGCTTTTAGCACGTACTATTTATTAGAAGCACATTTTTTCATGGTAAACTCAAACGATGGAATTAAAATAGAAGCAAATATTGACTGCGATATGGATACTGGAGAACCCTGAATGCCTGCGATCAGTGGCCGATCGATTTAACATTACAAAATCGATTTTATTTCGTGTTTATCGCAGAATTTGTGGGGGATTGCCAACAATCTTTCCGGTCAATATGTGAGGTACCTACTAGTTTGAAATCGAGCACCGCTGGGCAAAATAATTAATTTCGGATCCTTCGCCTAAAGGAACGCGTTGGATCAGTGATCCAATGATCCGTCTTTAGTTCACGCAGATCAGTGAACCGACGAATCCTTGTCCAGAGTGGATTTGATAGATCACTGATCTGAAAATGGATTTGCTCGAAAGGAACGCCACAGATCAGAAATCCTGATCCGGATTCTCCCAAAGGAACGCACCCTAAGATTTTTTCACTGGGGTTATTTATGGAGAAAATCAAAATGTCCTGCTGCATTCCTTTTCCTGTTTCCAGTATTTCCGTTCCTGTTCACAGCCTCAGTTGCGTCCCGAAATATCATCGACTCAACCAAAGTGAACTTTGTTAAAAAAAAAAAAAAAATTTAAATGTTTTTGTTTCCTTTGAATTCACAATCGATTCCTCTCACCACATCCCAGGTTGGTATCGAATAAGATTTTAGGGGGGCCACGAGTGTTCCCTTTACTGATTTTTTATTCGGTAATAACACTCTTATCCTATTAAACTTTAGCAACAGAAAAAAACAGGAACTAAAGATGAAACCAGATACCGAGTGGATTGTTTTGACAGTCCTCTACGCCATCACGATGCTCGTAGCGTTTGCAGGGAATGGCTTCCTCATCTACATCGTGTGGAAGAAACCTGAAGTCAGATCACTGACAAGCTTTATGTTCGTCAACATGGCCATCGCTGATTTGCTTGTAACCCTGATTGTGATGCCCTGGTCGATTTCCACAATATATACACACGGTTTGTGGATGATCCCGGGAGTATTTGGAAAAGTCATGTGCAAAGGTGTTGTATACACTGCCTATGTCACTATAACAGCATCCGTCCTCTGCCTGACGTTCATGGCGATCGACAGGTACTATGCCATCGTTCATCCCCTCCGCCGCCATCTTTGGTTTCGAAAGCCTAAACTAACCGTTCCATTTATTTGGATCGCGTCACTGGTCTCCATGTCCATTTTCCTTGTTATTCAAACCGTGGAGGACTACAATAATTCTTCCTTTTGCACGCTATCTGTTTACATCTTGGGTGATCCAGATAGGGCTCTTCGAGGAATTTACCTCCTCCTTTTCGTCGTCAACTATTTCATCCCCTTAGTCGTTATTTCTTGCCTGTATACCATCACTGCATGGAATTTATGGTTCCATGTTGCACCTGGAGTAAATACTTTGAGAGGAAATCGAGCGCAACTCGAAACCTCTAAGAGGAGAGTGGTTCGGATGCTCATTATTGTTACCTGTGCCTTTGCCCTTTGTTGGCTCCCACCACAAGTGGTCCACATGATGATCGTCATTCGCGCATCAAAGTTTCAGCTACAGCCGATTGTCAGCTTTGTGTGTTTCTGGTTTGGACACGCCAACAGTGCCGTTAACCCATGGCTGTACATTTTTCTGAGCACCAAGATAAACACAGCATTTACTAGGATCGTCAGTAGAAAAAGCAGCCGGTTGTCTTCAAGTCTCACCATCAAAACATCAGATGTCGTCTTACCACCTGAAGATGAAGCAATCCAGAAAGAATCAACAATATAATCCCTCTCATAACATGAAACTTTTATTACCAATTTGTTAATTGTAAGATAGGAACTCGCTCAAAACGGATTTGCGTATTACTAATTATATAATATAATACAAACACCTGTATACGGTTTCAGAAAAGTTACTGTAGTAATCCGAGTAATTTGATGAGATATTAATAATTGCAACTAATTTCGACAAGAACCGTTCTATCGGCTGGTAAGAATAAAAAAGGGGATCCGTGGCATAGTGAACTATAGGAAGAAGCATACTGGCATTGATTCTGCGATGTTCTAGGCAGCGTGGTGAGGGTGCTGAACTAGTGATCTGGTGGTCACGGGTGCAAGCCCTCTACTCTAATACTTGCTGGATTTGTTCTCGTTTTTCCGTAGGGTCGATTCCTTGACTCGCTTTGTATACAGCCAACTGGTGTGCCCCTGCTGGTTGGTATTTTTAAAGAATTTGATTATTTACAACATCTGTTTTCCAATTTGATTGAAATGAGCATGAGAGACCTATAGGGTATTGGTCAAAAAGGAAACACTGACATGTTTATTCAGTGCTCCGGGTAGCGTTAATTAAGTGTATTTGCATACCGTTTTCGCGATAATAATTTAATTTTCACTATTTCAGATTATAATTAGCTGTTCTGATAGGAGATTTGTAAGAGCCTCCGGTTATGACATACACAATTAAAGCAAAAGAAATACTTATGGACCAAGAATCGTCTTATTCCGTTTAGAATGGAGCGCGCTAACCACTTGGCCACACGATCTACCTTAAGGTTGTAATATTTGTTCTTTTTTTTATGTCTGAATTTGTTCTGAAATAATATAATTAAAAAAAAAACAAAACAACAACAACAACAACAACTGAAAAGGAAAAGAGAAAATGAAGCTAATATTCAGGGGCTTGGACATCTGAGAAGAATATAGAGAAATAGAGTTCAATTTTCAGAACTATCCAGCAAATGTTTTAATTTTAATAATAATGAGAAGATAGGCGTTGTCAAACGAGGTATTTCACAGTCATTGCCGGCGATCTAGCTAATTAGCGAAGTAGCTAATTAGCGCGCACGAAAAGCACAATTCACCTGTCCGCTATATACTAATTTGTTTTGTTTATTCATAATTTTCTCATCGTATACTAACCAATCGTTCCTCACAGTTTTCTTTAATTCTGTAGCACACAATGATAGTTTTCTTTAATTCTGAAGCACACAATGATAGTTTCAGCTGACATCCAAATAAGAGCTCTGTGTAATGGGGCGTTAATTTTGTTTTTTAGGTTTCAAGTGTCATAGGGACAAAATGGGGACAATAGGATAAAATGAGATTTTCAAGGGGAGCTCGGTAATCCCTCGACAAAATACCATAAGAAAATATGCACTTTATTTAAAAACGAACATGCAGCTAGGAACCTGAAAAAGATAATCTGTGACTTCGTTAAGAATTTGAACATCAGACCTTCCCATGGTGCTTTAAACTACGGAGCTGCGTTACAAGCCAGTCCAGCATACTGATAAGATCGGCAATCAGTATTTGCTTGAATATTCATCGGAAACTTTCGAGGGGGGAGGAGATGGGAGAGACTCTGTGACCCTTAGTAGGTGGAGTAGGAGCACGCCTCATCTTATGTATTTCTGGCCTGGATTCGACTCCCCGGCGATTCTGGTACATGTGGGTTGCCTTTGTTACCGTTTTTTTTCCTCTAGCCATCTTAATTTTCTCCCAATATTGATAAGATCGATATCATTTATGGATTATCCAGAAAAAATAAGAATTCTCGTGAAGGAAATAACCGTGATTGGCCTTGGAGAAGAGGTCGAAAAAAAATACAAAACAAGGAACGTCTCAGTGAACACGACGAAACAAATATCAAATTCGTAGAAGAGGCCATTAATTGCATATCTCTGGCAAATGAAGATGGAGCTGATTTTGAAAATGCCGCTTTCATTTTTAATCCTCCAGTCAGGCAGTTTATTGTTATAGCAGGAAAGGGTGATTCGGAATATTACTTCTCCGAGGATGGCAGCAACAATATAACCTGTAAATGTGTCCGCAAACCCTGACTGATGTACCTCTGAAACGAAGGCACATTTGGTTTTTCTAGTATCACCTTGTTATTGTTTCTTGCTGAAATAGTCATCAAGGCTTTCAGGTCTAATTAAGTGTAATCTTGGAGAGTTAAATATAGGTTTTATGTCTCATTTAGTTGGGCATTTTAGAGCCCCAAACACATTAGCCAAAGGTACCGGTTTAGTTAATTTCTCTGCGATACACAGAACGTCACTGCCTTCGTAGTTCCTGATCGCTATGTTCTGAAAGCCGTTCTTGCAGATTAAATTGTCAGAATTTTGAACAAGGGGTTAAACTCTGTAGAGACAGTCAGCGCATTACCGACATGTTCACTAATAAGGTACTTTAGAGCGTGCACTACAGTGAATAAAAGAGAGGGACAATTTGGTTAGCTGTAGAAAATGTTATAAAGAAGAAGACAACCAGGAGCCTTGGTGCCTCCTGTTAGTGTGGGTTTTCTCAAAAGCTAGTTCTCCCTGGCATTGAACCTTATAGAAGGTTATATAATGGACAACTAACGAAGTTACTCAGACACCCAACCACGAGACTGTTGCAAAAGTCGAAATAAAAATGAAGAAAATTTTGAAGCAAAAAGAAGAGACGTAAGCATATTTTTGCATTATTTACGATACTACATTTTATTATTCATCGCGAGAAATGTATAGAAAGTCTCTGCATGCAATGATACATGGTTCTAATATTTTTCTTACCAAGACAGAATTTCTCCTTACCAAATCAATACAATAGCAAACAGGCAAGTGATAAGAAAAAACAAATATATCAGCTAGGGGATTATTAGTTGATCCAATACCAAATTCTCAGAGCTAACATCATAAGAGTTGTATAGTAGACAGTAAGGAGAATTACTAATGAGATCTTGATAGTGAAAGGGTTAAGGGAAACACTGAAGTAACGAGGAATCTCAAACAAAAAATTGTTTCAGTTGATTTCCTAGCCTTTCTTACCCATTCTGCTCTTTTGACTTTGTGTTTTTGATTTTATTTTTAGTATAACAGGAAACGCAAAGATATTGTGATAGAGATTCAGTTAAAAAAAAAAGTGTGTACATATTGATCAAACAATGGTGGAGTGTTAACAAGGTCACCTTCAGCCTCACTCCAAATCAAAGGCTTTACAACTAAGTACACAACCGTAAAATGGCCTATTCAAAAGGAAATAGATTGTCTACAAATCCTGAAAGACTGCGAACGTTGTGGAAATGCATAATAAAGTACCGTATTGATAAAGTAAAGAACACAATTATTAGGTCATTCAATTCAGAATCCGCTGCATGATCCTTCACGATAAAGTTTTATAGCGAAAAGTGGGTCATTTCGCTCTAATGCCGGATCATCTCCGATACATAATTTGCGTAGTTATATTTATGTTACACAGATACGGCACGTCTCGATGGATCAATTTCTCCCTTTAGTAATGTTTGGTTGAGTGGCGTGAAACACACGTTTTTGCATACATTGTGGTGGTTTATCAGTAACATAAACCGCCCAAACTGAGTTGGAGTATTGTCACTGTTCTCGAAATAAACTGTTTTTCGTTGCAGTAAACACTAGCAAAAACCAGGTGATGATGTTTGGTACATGAAGAGTCCTTTAGGAAAGAGCCATTTGGAAAATTATTTCCAAGGCCGCCAAAAATTCGGGAATACGTGGCAGAGTCGTTAACCACTCTGTACAGATTTCGTCCATCTCACGTCTCTTTTCAATGCAAGATGCAGAGACCTCAAAAAATTTTGTTGGTTTATAACATAAGTACTAACTTTAAGTACTAACCTGATTTTTTTCTACTCGATTAATGGCCCCTGCGCCCTTTGTGCTTGGGCCGCAAATCCGAGCGAAAAAAACTCAGTCCGTAACATGCAGAGCGGCCCTCGAACTCGGTTAGTAAGAGGTATCTCGTGCTCCTCAAATTTCCCGCGTACATCCATACCTCGATTTACGCACGCTAAGCATGGACCAATTCTTTATTATAACATAGCGTGCGTCCTAGCCCTATATAAGTCCTATTGAGCTACTATGAACAAGATCTTTATTATAAAATAATTCAGATAGTACGCGCGCTCTGATTGGCCAGAAAACCATTTTACATGAGCGTATGTAAACACGGTTTTCGTTCCTCTTTCATTAGTTATTTTATAAAAGAAATGTACTACATTTCCGTGCTTACATAGCTCGATGTAAACACTTGGGAGGTTGGGAAAACACTCGATAAGCTGCTTATGACGTGTTCTCCCAACCTCCCGCGTGTTTACATCAGGCTATGTAAACACAGAAACAATTTTACATTTCTTCATTTTCGCACGCCTGTGTGTAAATAAGATGACGTGAGCATTTTTTTTACCTGGCTTCAGAGATTCCGTCCTGTTAAGCTGCGGTGCAGTTATCCTTCTCTTCATTTAGTTTGGGTTTTCTAATTTCTTGTTTACACCAGGAAAGCGTTATCCATCTAAAATGGAGATTTTCGGGGAATGTTTTCGGGTCAGTGAAAATAACGAAATTTTCGAAAAATGGCTCTGCATTTGGGATTTATTTGGCAAGGAATTGGGAATTTAAGATCCAAGACTGTAAATATTATATATGAATGAGGAGACAATATATGGGAGTTTCGTCAGTTGGATTCGAAAAGGCAGATCGGAAAAGCTACATAGGACACCCACTGTGATCCGCTCCAACCATAAATTAACCATGTAAACATATTTTCCAAAATTCTGATCACTAAAGAGTCTTAGCGAAGACCGTGTTACCAAGCAATACATACGAAATTAAAAAAAAAATGATAACAAATTGAACATTTTTCAGTTATTTTGAAAGCTGATAAGTCTTTTAAAAACATCCATAGTGATGGCGTAGGCATTCTGCACGCAAAAATAGCTGCATAGAAAATAGTAGACATATTTTCAGTAATTTGTATAACAAAACGAGGGTACGGAAAGCTACAGCGCAATCTTAAGAAAATAGGAAAAAAAATTAAAAATAAAACAATTTGGATTGACGTAATTCGAAATTGAAACTGTAAATATTTGACAGAAAGACTTTATCAAGGTGTTTTGGTCGAATTTTACACAGCGATCACCATGCTTGAATCTTCACGCATCGTGGATTCACTGGACGGCCTCTCTTTTTGAAGTAAGAAGCATTTAAAAAGTGCAAGAGAAATTAAATACAGGTTTGTGAAAACATCATGAGTGGAAGACACATTTGATATTGGTAATTTTCACCTATTTACTTAGGATTGTAAATGTGTGATAATTACAACCATCCCGTCAATGCTGCCTCGTCAGCGCGTCGAAAGTGTCCTGAATCGGGAGATTGTTTAAGGCCGAAGATGTTTTCATCTAGAAATATTTCTTTCTCAAGATATTACTTTTCGTCATTTCCCATCACTTGCTGTTTGATAACAAAAATGACTTTTCAGAGACTTGATTTATGCATCCAATGCAGATGTTATCAGACGTTATAATTTGTATATCTTGGGAAAAGAGGAAATAAATTTGTTTATGGTCAGTGCCAACAACAAAGTTATGGCAGACTATAGCGAGTGTTTATCAGGTGTATAACTTAACAGAAGCAGTCAGACATAGAAGTCTTTCTCGTATTTTTGTTTCCCTTTGCACCTATGCCCTCTAGGAAAAGATCGCCTCCTTGGCTTTACGAAACTGGTCGAATTTATGAAAGAAAAGGAGGCAAAAATTTCAAATTTCAGTTGTTTCTAGTAATCACTACGGTCATAATAGCTGGTCATAATGTTGGATCCAAATAAACCTTCCAAGGGGTGGAGAATGACTGGAAATATATGAAAAACCTTATATGTGCACTTCGATGAAGAAATGACCAGCTCCCAGTTGGCTTGTTAGCTCAGTTGGTAGAGCGCTGCACCTGTATCGCAGGGGTCAGGAGTTCAAATCCTTACGGGCCTTAAATTTTTTCAGGTCTCATTTCTCAACTACCGGTTCAGTTGTGTCCATAGCTGCGAGGGTCGCTTATATCTCTTTTCTTCACCGCAGACGCCACTCAGCTAACTTGCTATTGTCAAAAATTCAAGCTTTGCTTACAAAGGAAATTTATTATAGAGTGTAATAACAAATCGAGTCAGAGTGGACGTGGTTGTTTGTGTTTGGTCAAAGCTAGTACAAAGTCTGGACTTCAATTCACTAGGATCCGTCTCTTTTACCAATTACTGTCTAGCGCTTGCGCAGAGAGGCGGACTTTTTACAGTCGTCACTCCACTCGAGCTTAAAATGTCTTCTCACGCGTTGTCTTGTTTTCTATCAGATCCATCACATATAAATTACAGATGCCCGTGAAGAGTCTGAGATCTAATCGTAAAATCAAAATTCTTTCTCGGATGAGTCATAAGTCGCGACAGAATTACGAATGATCTTTGCTACACCATCGACGGTGGACTGCTGTTGTTTGTCTATTGTCAAGAGACTCTAGGTAGGTCACTATCTATTATTTCCAATGAATTTCTTTTTAAGTATCTTAAATGAAAATGTCTGTCGTCTCAGCTAACGACCAAATGGCTAGAGATCGCTGCCCTGTGCATGGTTTGCGTGGTTTTGCCTGTTTTCGTGAGAGTCTTTTGGTTACCTGTGTTGATAAATCTGTGTCATTTCAACACTGCACGGCCACATTTTTATTTTAAACCCATTTTAGGTGATATAAGCTTCATTCGTCTGATGTAATTTGATCATACCATGAGTTTATCTTTTTTGTGGAAATGAAAATGTCGCTGACGATAGTTGAAATATGGTTCAGTTTCTCGGCCGGATTTTCTTGTGAAGAGGTCTACTTCTTGGTACCCCAATGATTCCTCAATCATACAAATCCTACATTCAATAAAACGATTCACGGGCCGCTCTAACTACGGAGACTTGCAATATTTCGCCTTTGTTAAGCGGAACTTGTGCTTATGTTCCAAGTTTATTCCAACACTTACTCAACCATACAAGTACTAGCGGCGAAGGCCCAAACTGGAGTAATATCTTGTTAAAATTTAGTGTCTCTTGTAAGATAGATTATTATGCTAAAGATCCTATGTCAATTTGCATCTGAACGAAAGAAGGTTCATGCGAATTTTTTTTTTACTGAATTAGCTTTCATTCTTGCCAAGTTTTCTCTTTTCCACCTGAAGAAAAAGCAAAAAACCTTCCGTACGTTTTTGTCTTCAAAAAAGTTGGAGATAAAAAATTGGGTTGTCCTAGCTGTTCAGCGTCAAATTATTTCGCAGATGCTGGTTTTGAGGATTATTTTTTAAAAAAGCATTTCTATACTTATTGTATAGCGCCATGAAAAAAACTTTTGTTCTGGCTGCTTCTTTTGATATCAGTGCGACATGGTCTCAACAAAAACTAAAAAAAAGAGGCTGTATTCCTCGACTTAAATGGTTAGAAAATGTGAAGCTGCAACCGTCTCATTATTTCATTATCATGGACCTGTCAAAATTACGTGGGATCATTTGCATGCAATTCAACTTCTATAGGAGGGCTATGAGGTAAAAATAAAATTGATTTGAAGGCGACGGTTCCATAACGAAATTTTGACATTAAAGTGATCCGAAATGTAACGTGTGCTTTCCCATGATTATGCAGGCTATGAAAACACAGTGTAAGGAAACAAATTTTGGAGGAATTTGTCTCCACTTTCTGTGCATTGTTACGATCAACCATCGTAAAGTTCTAAATAACAAACCTTGCGTTGCAGGACGCCATTGACTTAAAGTTAAATTATCATTTTTTTATCAAACTTAATTGCATGTTATTTGCACAGTGCATTATTTTTTGTCGAACTAATAGAGCCCACTGAAGGTCTGTCATTGATTCACAGCTGCTCATGATCAAGAACAAACCGACAAATTCACAAAGAAGTAAAATGACATACTTAGAACGTAATTTCGCTATTTCCCTAGATTGTCTTCACTTTCCTACATTTTCTTTCTTTAAAATTGTTCATTCCACCGAAGGTAACTTTCTCTTTGTTTTGTCATCTTGTTCGTGAGACCACGTGGCTAATTTCCTACTAAAATAAGTTTTAAAATACGGAGAACCTGCCTTAAGACTCGCGAGAAAGTACTAAGTCTCTTTTTCGAGTTAATCTTATTGTTTATTGGATTTGTAATCTAAGATCACGGTGCATGCAAGGAACGGGGTTTTAGACAAGCTCTCATAGAATTCCAAAAAGTGCGCTATTTTAAGACTTATGTATGCACATGGGTTATTGAGCTCTTCCCTGAATGGCTCGTCTTACTGCATGGGCTTTTAGCAAGCACTATTCATTAGAAACACATTTTTTCACGGTAAACTCAAACGATGGAATTAAAACAGAAGCAAATATTGATTACGATATGGATACTTGGGAACCCGGAATGCCTGCGATCAATGGCCGATCGATTTAACATCACAAAATCGATTTTAGTTCGTTTTTATCGCAGAATTTGTGGAGCGATTGCTAATAATCTTTCCGGTCAATATATGAAGTACCTACTTGTTTGAAAGTGATTGATGTCAGATCCCTCGCCCAAAGGAATGCGTTGGATCAGTGATCCAATAATCCGTATTTAGATCGCGCAGATCAGTGAACCGATGAATCCTTGTCCAGAGTGGATTTGATAGATCACTGATCTAAAAATGGATTTGCTCAAAAGGAACGCCGCAGATCAGAAATCCTGATCCGGATTCTAACCCTAAGGAACGCACCCTAAGATTTTTTCACTAGGGTTATTTATGGAGAAAATCAAAATGTCCTGCTGCATTCCTTTTCCTATTTCCAGTATTTCCGTTCCTGTTCACAGCTTCAGTGACGTCCTGAAATATCATCGACTCAACCAAAGTGAACTTAGTTTTGAAAAAAATTTTTACTTTTAAAATGTTTTGCTTCCTTTGAGTTGACAATCGATTCCTCTCACCACACCCCAGGTTGGTATTGAATAAGATTTTAGGGGGCCAAGGGTGTTCCCTTTACTGACTTTTCATTCAGTAATAACAGTCTTATCCTATTAAACTTTAGCAACAGAAAAAACAGGGAACTAAAGATGAAACCAGATACCGAGTGGATTGTTATCACAGGCCTCTACGCCATCACGATGCTCGTAGCGTTTGCAGGGAATAGTTTCCTCGTCTACATCGTGTGGAAGAAGCCCGAAGTGAGATCACTGACAAGCTTTATGTTTGTCAACCTGGCTATCGCTGATTTGCTTGTAACCTTGGTAGTGATGCCCTGGTCGATTTCCACAATATATACAGACGGTTTGTGGATGATCCCGGGAGTATTTGGAAAAGTCATGTGCAAAGGTGTTGTATACACTGCCTATGTCACTTTAACAGCATCGATCCTCTGCCTGACGTTCATGGCGATCGACAGGTACTATGCCATCGTTCATCCCCTCCGCCGCCATCTTTGGTTTTGAAAGCCTAAACTAACCGTTCCATTTATTTGGATCGGCTCACTGGTCTCCATGTCCATTTTCCTTGTTATTGAAACTGTGGAGGACTACAATAAATCTTCCTATTGCATGTTATCTGTTTACATCTTGGGTGATCCAGATAGGGCTCTTCGAGGAATATACCTCCTCCTTTTCGTCGTCAACTATCTCATCCCCTTGGCCATTATTTCTTTCCTGTATACCATTACTGCATGGCATTTATGGTTCCATGTTGCACCTGGAGTGAATACTTTGAAAGGAAAGCGAGCGCAACTCGAAACCTCCAAGAGAAGAGTGGTTCGGATGCTCATTATTGTTACCTGTGCCTTTGCCCTTTGTTGGCTCCCACCACAAGTGGTCCACGTGATGACAGTCATTCACACATCTAAGGCTTACCTACATAGGGCCAAGTCGCACTAGAGGACAAAACTGTTTATTTATGTCAAAAATCTGTCATCACAATGAAAAACCAAGTGCGACCTGTTTGTTCACCAAAGGACAAAATTTGGTCGCGGGCGGACAAACTTCAAAGATGCCGTCGACTACCTCTGGAGCAGGCCAAATTGAGACAAATTTTGGAAAACAATAGCGAGGGTGTTTTAATTCGGAAATGATTTGACAGGTGATATGTAGCAGAGTCTCTATGCTATAGACTTCGCGGCAAAATTGGTCACGTTCTCATTTCGCAACAACATGAATCCAGGCACGGGCAACCAATACTTTCCGTATGAAATGGGGCAACAATATCCTCAATATCCACCAGGATGGATATATCCGTTGCCTAGCACTTACAATTTTAATGATCGAGGAACTGCAAGCCCATCTCCTTCAACCGCAAGTTCTGGCTCGTTGTCAGAATCCTTTCCGTTCGTCGAAGACGGCTCAATGCCGGAATCATCCCAAACTTCTTCGCGCCGTACATCTTCCGAGAACAAGAAGGCCCAGGAACGATGGACTAAAGATGAGGAAAAACTGTTAGTCCAACTATGGGCTGAAAAACACGATCAGTTGGAAAGCAGAGAGTGCAGGAAAACGTGGGCCTGAATCGCTGAGAAGATTTCGAAAGCGCTACAGTCCAACAAGACGGCCGACAAATGTATTCGGAAAATGAAGTACATCATAGAAAGATACAAGAATGCAAAAGATTGGAACAAAAACCAAACAGGAGGAAACCTTAGGAAATCCGTCTACTACGATGAGGTCGATAAGATCCTTGGATGCCGCGACCTAGTAACCTTCAATAATGTAGCCGAAGCGGGGATCAGCGGCGAAAGTGCCCCCCAAGTCAAAGAAAGGGAAACGAGCTTCGAAACGCAAAGCTTCTGATAATGACAGCGACGAAGAGTTCAAGATGGCTCTAAAGGATATGAGGCAGCAGGGGGAGAAAGTTACAGCATTTATGGATTCTTTGCAACAATCACAGACGCAGCAGCTAGCCATGATGAACCAATTTATGGGCTCCATTGTGAAAATCCTTGGCCAACAGAATGAGAAAGACAACTGAACTTTAATTCAAGACTGTTTTGGACTATTGGGAGACAATCATTATCGACCATTATCAAAAGACATGTTATTGTTTATGTTGCGAATCGATCAAACGAAATTATGGAAACAAATGAATGTACTGCTTGAACTGATTTCTTGTTGTAAATGCAAAAATTATCTTTATCACACACTTCTCTTTAAAAAGGGATTTGAAGAATCATAGACTGTTTTTTAGCAACTCTCTTATATCTTCCCCGTCCTGCATTAAGTCATCGTTCTGTTCGTTTCCGTGGTCATCATCGTCATCGTAAAAATCATCCTCCCATTCGTCCCCAATTTTAATGCAAAAGTTATGCAGCACTGCACAAGCAATGGCAATCTTCACAGAAAAAGTTATTCTGCTATCCAACCGCTTTTGTAGAATTCGCCAACGACTTTTGAGGCAGCCAAAAGCGCACTCGATGGTTACTCGTGCAGACGACAGTTCCTTGTTAAATGTTATCTCGCCAGGGTCACGCGTCGCTTCAGGATAAGGCTTCATAAGCCAGGGGGAAATCGGGTATGCGCTGTCTCCTACCAGGTAAGGCTGAATATCTGTGATGCCGATTCTTTCAACGGGTTCCTTGAGTATATCTCCGTTGCTTGCTCTTAGATAAAGCGAGCTGTTTCGATATACCCTAGCGTCGTGGATACTTCCCGGATAACCCGCTGCAAAGTCAAGAAATAATCCCTTACCGTCAGCAACGGCCTGAATAATGAAACCATGTTGCTGATTTCGACTAAAATAATCAACAGCACTGTCTCTAGGAGCAACTATTTTGATATGAGTGCCATCTATGGCCCCAACAATGTTTGGAAGTCGTGATTTGTCCGTAAATGTCTCTATACACCTCATTGTCTCGGCCACTGTTGTTGGGAATTCGATGTACTCATTCCTTAAGTCATAAAGAGCCTCAACCACGTCTTGACAAGCCTCTATTGCTGTAGTTCTGCCGACGTTTAGCGCAGGTCCTATTGTTTCGTATGAATTTCCGTGTGCAAGGCGAAGCAAACCACAAGCAAGGACCTTTTCAGGAGTGAGGCAATTTCGCAGAACTGTATTCTGTCTCGTCAGCCGGTCACCAATTACCTTGAGCAACAAATCAAAGCTTTCTCTGTTCATTCGTAAGAGCCTTCGAAAGTAGTCCCCAGGTATTGTTCGATCAGTATAATGGATCTCGAACCACGATTCGACTGGACGAGGAAGAGTCCAATAGTATGGTGCTCGTCTTCGATAACGATTTCGTTGTCGGCGAATACATCGTGTCACTAGAATGTTTTGTGCACGTAAATTCTGCATTAATAACAGACAACATATCATTAAATTGATATTGATATTTGCTTGCTGATGAAGAACCAGAAAATAGAAGAAAAATATTATTGCTAGAATTCTTCGTGGAAACATTTTGAGATCCCTCGTGTCGCGGTTTGTGGATTGAAACAGCGGGTAAAGGCTGCTTCGCGGGAAATTGCGTGACGCTCACAGCATGGTGTGATGTTTTGTTCACAGATTTTGTTCTCAAGTGCGACTGTCGCTTTCCGGACAAATTTTTTGTCACTGGCCGATTTCAAGTCAGATTTGTCCTGGACAAATCTGAAATTGTCCTCTAGTGCGACTTGGCCCATATACAGCCGATTGTCAGCTTTGTGTGTTTCTGATTTGGACACGCCAACAGTGCCGTTAACCCATGGCTGTACATTTTTCTAAGCACCAAGATAAATACGGCATTTACTAGGATCGTCAGTAGAAAAAGCAGCCAGTTGCCTTCAAGTCTCACCATCAAAACATCAGATGTCGTCTTACCACCTGGAAACCAGAATGAATCAAGAATATAATTACCAATTTGGTAACTGTAAGATAGAAACTCGTTTAAAACGGATTTGCGTATCACTAATTATATAATATAATACAAACACCTATATGCGGTTTCATAAAAGTTACTGTAGTAAACCGAGTAATTTCATTAGAAATTGATAATTGCAACTAATTTCGACAATAACCGTTCTATCGGCTGGTAAGAATAAAAGGGGGGATCCGTTGCAGAGTGAACTATAGGAAGAAGTATGCTAGCATTGCTTCTTCGATGTTTGATTCAGTGTGGTGAGGGTGCTGAGGATTACTCGCTAGATTTGTTTCGTTTTTCCCTCGGGTCGACTCTTTGACTCACTTTGTATACAGCCAACTGGTGTGCCCCCTACTGGTTGGGATTTTTAAACACTACATGATTGTTTACAACGTCTGTTTTCCAATTTGATTGAAATGGTCATGAAACCCCCATGGGGGCATTGGTCAAAAAAGGAAACATTGACATGTTTCTTCAGTGCTGCGGGTAGCATTAATTAAGTGTATTTGCATAACTCTTTCGCGATAATAATTTAACAAACTATTTCAGTTTATAATTAGCTGTTTTGGAAGGAGATTTGTGATGGGAATATTACTTTTCCGAGGATGGCAGCAACAATATAACCAGTAAATGTGTCCGCAAACCTTCGCTGATGTACCTCTGGAACAAAGGCATATTTGGTTTTTCTAGTATGAGCTTGTTGTTGTTTCTTGCTGAAGTAGTCATCAAGGCTTTTAGCTCTACTTAAGTGTGATTTTGGAGATAAAAATATAGGTTTTATTTCTCATTTAGTCGTGCATTTTAGAGCCTCAAACACACTAGCCAAAGGTACCGGTTTAGTTAATTTCTTTGCGGTACACAGAACGTCATTGCCTTATTAGTTGTCGCCGGATTGCTATGTTTTGAAAGCTGCTCTTGTAGACTAAATTGTTGAGTAGTGATAAGTAAATACAGGGAGATTTTGGATGCGACCTCCCTTTGAAAAGGCCTCTATGGAGAAAGAGAGTGTTGTGAAGTGTTCTTACGATTCAAGGTTTTTTAAAGTTAGCATTCAAAGATTGTGCCAGTCTTACCCCCTTACGATAGGTTTCACTGTTGTCTTTCTCCTCTGGTAGTGCAATTACTCGAACTTGAATTTTTGTCTCTAAACTGGTCGTTTTGAGAACTTTATTTTTAGTTTTCTAAATTTCACTTGTGAACGTTTTAGCTGATTATTGTATAGTCGCTGTGCCCGTAAGATCTTTTTCTAATTTTAATATTAACAATAGTTTGTGCTGACTCTATTTTTGAGGCTTGTTTCTTGAACAAAGACGTTCGTCGGTGGTCATGTTTGGATGTGTTTAGTGAACTTGTATAAAAAATACACTTGACCGGGTCAGAATTTTGAACAAGGGGTTAAACTCTGCAAAGACAGTCAGCGCATTACCCACATGTTCACTAATAAGGTACTTTAGAGCGTGCACTACAGTGAGTAAAAGAGAGATACGATTTGATTAGCTACAGAAAATGTACTAAAGAAGAAGAGAACTAAGAGTCTTGGGGTCTCCTGATTGTGTGGGTTTTCTCAAAAGCTAGTTTTCCTTGTCATTGCATCTTTACAGAAGGTTATACAATGGACAACTAAAGAAGTTACTCAAATACCCATCTACGAGACTGTTGCCAAAGTCGAAATAAAAATGAAGAAAGTTTTGAAGCAAAAAGGAGAGATGCAAACATATTTTACGATACTATATTTTATTATTCATCGCGAGAAATGTATAGAAAATCTCTGCATGCAGTAATGCATGGTTGTAATATTTTTCTAACTTAAGGGAAACACAGAAGTACCGAGGAATCCCAAACAAAAATTATTTCAGTTGATTTCCTAGCCTTTGTTACCTTTTCTGTTCTTTTGACTTTGTGTTTTTGATTTTATTTTTGGCATAACAGGAAACGCAAAGTTACCGTGATAGAGATTCAGCTGTAAATAAAAAAAGCGTGCACATATTAATCAAACGATGGTGGAGTGTTAACAAGGTTAACAAGCCTCACTCCAAATCAAAGGCTTGGCAACTAAGTACACAACTGTAAAATGGCCTATTCAAAGGGAAATAGATTGTCTAGAAATCCTGAAACACTGCGAACGTTGTGGAAATGCATAATAAAGTACCGTATTGATAAAGTAAATAACACAATTATAAGGTCATTCAATTCAGAATCCCGCTGCATGATCCTTCACGATAAAGTTTTATAGCGAAAAGTGGGTCATTTCGCTCTAATGCCGGATCATCTCCGATACATAATTTTTTTATCAGGTGTATAACTTAACAGAATAAGCAGTCAGACATAGAAGTTTTCCTAGTATTTTTGTTTTCTTTTGTACCTATGCCCTCTAGGAAAAGATCGCCACGCTGGCTTTACGAAACTGCTCGAATTTATTAAAGAAAAGGAGGCAAATGTTTTAGCAAAAAGTTTCAAATTTCAATTTTGATGGTTTTATTAATTATTATCGGCTTAACGCTTATGAAAATCGTGTTAATAAAATTATCTTTTATCTGTTTTTATTATTTTTTTTTAGCATGAAAGTAAGACACGTGCATTGTGTCTGATCACAGTTTCTCTACTCACCAAGCCTCCATGACCTCCAAAACATAAAATGTCATTTTGTCAATGGGCAACTAGCTGTGTGTTCGTTTTTTGTTCGGAGCCAGTTGAAAAGTGATTTGGCCTCTGAAAAATTCAAGCACTTGCGAGACTTCTTTGAAACTTCAAATTTCTTAATCTACAGATGAACATTAAATATTGGGAATTTGGATCAAATGCATCTATTTATGATGCATGACACAAAAAGGTGAATAACATGGAGATGTAAAGTGTGAAAAAAATGTGATGACATCTCTGAATAAAGTCTCTATGCTTTTCCTTTGTTCTGAAAAACCAGAAGAGTCGTCGTTATGGACATAAATGCAATGTTTGTTTTTCCAAACCGATGTACATTAGAGTTGTAATTCTTTTAAGGTCTTTTAACCCTCCTAATGTAGCTTAGTTAAAAATTGATCATTGTCGAGTCAGAGTGGACGTGATTGTCTGGAGTTCAATTCACTAGGACCCGTCTCTTTTACCAATTATTGTCATCTCGCTAGCGCAAAGAGGCGGACTTTGTACAGTTGTCAATTTCACTTGAGTTTAAAATGTCTTCTCACGCGTTGTCTTGTTTCCTATCAGATCCATCGCATATAAGTAACACATGCCCGTGAAGAGTCTGAGATTTAATTAATCATAAAATCAAAATGCTATCCCGGATGAGTTATAAGTCGGGACTAAATTACGAATGATCTTTGGTACGATCGACGGTGGACTGTTGCTGGTTGTCTATTGTCAAGAGAGTGCGGGTAAGTCACCATCT
>CALNXJ010000047.1:765000-775000 GCA_942486045.1 Pocillopora meandrina
AAAATTAGGTAAGTTCACGGAGTTATAAAGTTCTCGTAATGGTCGGGCCGTAAAGTTTTTTTCTGTAGTTACCTTTTCTATGGCACCTACTTCCTAGCTATGTTAGTTGGATCAGTTAAGAACGCCTCACTTTTTCAAAAATTTACCTTGAATTTGATCGGTTTTGGCGTGTGTGATTTAGGCGAACCGATAAGGTATCATTCAAGTCTTCCTGTTTCCTTGATTGACACGAGATGTTTACGAAAGTCGCCTCGATAGATAAGATAGAGTTAATACACATGGCTGTGGTATTTGTTTTTTGCTGAGTTCCGTAGTTTTTTGTAAATTGTCCTCCAAAGTTGTATGAAATTAAAGTCTTGAAAAGTGTCACGACAAGCCTTCGCTCGAGTGAAATTTAATTTCCGCAAAACTCTGAAAAATAAAGAGATCCGATCAAACTGATTGTGGTTTTAGTATAAGTACATGAATGTCTTAAAACACACAAGAAACGAGCGAAATCCTTGTCTCAACCAAAATCGACCGGACCGCTCTTACAGAGACACTCTCCTAATGTCTCTTGTAAGAAAGATTATTATGCTATAGATCCTATGTCAATTTGCATCTGAACAAAGAGTGTGGATGCAGAATTTTTTTTTAGTAAATTAGCTTTAGTTCTCGCCAAGTTTTCTCTTTTGCGCCTGAATAGAAAGCAAAGAAACTTTGCGTACGTTTTTGTCGTCAAAAAAGCTAAAGATAAATAATTGGGTGGTCCCAGCTGTTCAGTGTCAAATTATTTCGCAGATGCTGGTTTTGAAGATAATTTTTCAGAAAAGCATTTCCTATTCTTATTGTATAGCGCCACGCAAAAAACTTTTATTCTGGCTGCTTCTTTTGATATCAGTGCGACATGATCTTAACGAAAAATGAAAAAAAGGCTGTATTCCTAAACTTGAATGTTCAGGAAATGTAAAGCTGCAAAGCGCCGCGTCAAAGCGCTATTCCAATTCCCTGTCAATCCACCATCCATCAAACATAAATTGAGCTATTTTATCAACAGTTAGGCTGATAGAGACTCTTGAGGAAATATACTGCACCTTTAAACATAAAGGCCAAAGTTGACGACAGATTGTTGAAGTCAAATTAAAGAAACAACGATAGGAAACTATATCAATTAATTAGAAGAGAGCTTTTCGTTTGTGCTCTGTCAAACAAGTATTTACTCGGGCACTGTCTTTAGGGGCGTTAAACTACCGCATTTTATCGAAGACTAAATCAGCAAATCGATGTCCAATTTCCATTAATAAAAATCAATATGGCGCAAAGAAAATTTATACAAATTTATAGTTTTGGTTCTGGCGTGGACTTTACTCCAGTGGTTGCTTCGCTTCAAGCATATATTCTTCTGCAAATAAAGTTAATTCATCGTCCGCTATTTCAGCATGACAGCGCGCATTGCAGAACCGTCTCATTATTTCATTTTTATGAATCTGTCAAAAATACGTGGGATCATTTGCATGCAATTAAACTTCGATAAGAGGGCTATGAGGTAAAAATAAAAATGACCTGAAGGCAACGGTTCCATAACGGAATTTTGACATTAAAGTGATCCGAAATGTGGCGTGTGCTTTCCCATGATTATGCAGGCTATGAAAACACACTGTTGGGAAACAAAGTTATGAGGAATTTGTCTCCATTTTCTGCGCATTGTTACGGTCAACCATCATAAAATTCTAAATAACAAGCCTTACGTTGCAAGACGCCGTTGACTTAAAGTTAAATTATCATTTTTTTATTAAACTTAATTGCGTTTTATTTGCACAGTGCATAATTTTTTGTCGAACTAATAGAGCCCACGGAAGGTCTGTCATTGATTCACAGCTGCTCATGATCAAGAACAAACCGACAAATTAACAAAGAAGTACAATGACATACGTAGAACATAATTTCGCAATTTCCCTAGACTTCCTTCACTTTCATACATTTTCCTACATTAAAATTGTTCATTCTATCCAAGGCAACTTTCTCTTTTGTTCGTCACGCTGTTCTTGAGACCACTTGCCTAATTACTCACTAAAATGAGTTTTAAAATATGGAGCACCTGCCTTAAGACTCGCGAGAAAGTACAAAATCTCTTTTTTGGAGTAAATCTTGAATTTCGGCACGTAAAGAGGGTTTCCTTCTTGTTTGTTAGTTTTTTTTTATACTCAAGTTTATGAATTAAAATCAACGAGGAGATCTAAAGCAAAATGAGATTATTTATAGAAACGGACTGTAAATGACATGTGACATGTCCTAATTCGATGGTAAATGAATAATTATCCTTATTCAACATATGATGGGTTCAAAAAAATACTATGCTTCTATGTAACCCAACACACATTTATCATAGAAGGCTCGCTTTGAAGAAAAAATAACTTATAAATGGTGTTCATAAGTTTGACATCTTGACTGAGCTCTAAGTGGTTTTTTTTTTTGCTCTTTAAAGCGGAAGACGTAAGCCCGTGTTTATGTGCTTTGGAAATTAATATGAGGCATGTTGGATTTGAGATCCATTTGAGAAGTCACACATGCAAACATTTATGTCTGATATTCCTGTCCGGCTGTCAAGAAGAGATGCAACCGAGACCCGAATTAATATTCATAGGAAATAATTTTGAAATGGTTAAAAACAGAAGTGATCAGGAATAACCTCTTTAGTTCATCAGGGTTCCTCAGTCTCAGGCCACTGAATTCTCAAACCGTCGGACAGAGGAAGCAACCTTATCGATCTCCAAAGGTACACCGTGTTTCTTATTTTAGATCAACCTGAAAAAACGCTTGGATCAGTGCGGTTGAAATGTAAATTTTTCCCTTTTTTTAATCTTCCTTTAGTACTAAGAGGCTACAAGTCTATTTGCTGACAGCGGACTTCAGTGCATTCTATCGCAGGTACGTTGAATTGCCATGAGACGTTCAACGCTTCTTATCTCATAATAATTTGGAAGGAAACAAGTTGACTTTGTAAGGCGAATATATAGGCATATTGATTTCCTGTTTCCAAACTAATTCTAATAACATTACAGTCCATCAAAAAAGGTTATATACATACGCCAATGGTGTCTTCAATAGGACATCCTACATTATCTTTGAAGTTATTTTTTATTCTACCGGATATTAAACTGAGATAAAAAGATTAGTTAAAACGAATATTATGTTATTGTTATCATTTCTTTCTGATAATTTTCGTTATTGGTATTATGCGAACAAATGAAGGAACCGTGCAGAAAATTTGAAAATAATAATAAAAAAAAATTATTTCTGACAATTATCTTTATTCATCGGGACGGAAAACGACAAATGAGAAGATGACAAATTAGAAACGCTTTCGTCATAAAGGCAAACCAACAACGAAGACCAGTATTTATATATTTTAAGGATGGGAATACTTAATACTTCTGTGCAGAAATACTTAACCATCGCTTCAATACTTAGATTTTTTCACTGGGGTAATTTACGGAGAAAATTAAAATGTCCTGCTGCATTCCTTTTCCTGTTTGCAGAATTTCCGTTCCTGTTTACAGCTTCAGTGACGTCCAGAAATATCATTGACTCAACCAAAGTGTACTTAATTTAAAATAAAAAATAAAAAATGAAAAAATTGTTTTTTTCCTTTGAATTCACAATCGATTCCTCTAACCACACCCCAGATTGGTATCGAATAAGATTTTAGGGGGCCATGGGTGTTCCATTTACTGATTATTTATTCAGTAATAACAGTTTTATGCTATTCAACTTTAGCAACAGAAAAAACAGGAACTGAAGATGAAACCAGAAACCGAGTGGATTGTTATGACAGTCCTCTACGCCATCACGATGCTCGTAGCGTTTGCAGGGAATGGTTTCCTCATCTACATCGTGTGGAAGAAACCTGAAGTCAGATCACTGACAAGCTTCATATTCGTCAACATGGCCATCGCTGATTTGCTGCTAACCTTGGTAGTGATGCCCTGGTCGATTTCCTTTATATATACAGACGGTTTGTGGATGATCCCGGGAGTATTTGGAAAAGTCATGTGCAAAGGTGTTGTATACACTGTCTATGTAAATTTATCAGCATCCATCCTCTGCCTGACGTTCATGGCGATCGACAGGTACTATGCCATCGTTCATCCCCTCCGACGCCATCTTTGGTTTCGAAAGCCTAAACTAACCGTTCCATTTATTTGGATTTGGCCACTGGTCTCCATGTCCATTTTCCCTGTTATTCAAACTGCGGAGGACTACAATAATTCTTCCTATTGCATGTTATCTGTTTACATCTTGGGTGATCCAGATAGGGCTCTTCGAGGAATATACCTCTTCCTTTTCGTCGTCAACTATCTCATCCCCTTGGCCATTATTTCTTGCCTGTATACCATCTCTGCATGGAATTTATGGTTCCATGTTGCACCTGGAGTGAATATTTTGAGAGGAAATCGAGCGCAACTCGAAACCTCCAAGAGAAGAGTGATTCGGATGCTCATTATTGTTACCTGTACCTTTGCCCTTTGTTGGCTTCCACGACAAGTGGTCCACATGATGATCGTCATTCGCGCATCAAAGTTTCAGCTACAGCCAATTGTCAGCTTTGTGTGTTTCTGGTTTGGACACGCCAACAGTGCCGTTAACCCATGGCTGTACATCTTTCTGAGCACCAAGATAAACACAGCATTTACTAGGATCGTCAGTAGAAAAAGCAGCCGGTTGCCTTCAAGTCTCACCGTCAAAAGATCAGATGCCGTCTTACCTCCTGAAGATGAAGCAATCCAGAAAGAATCAAGAGTATAATCTCTCTCACAACATGAAACTTTTATTACCAATTTGGTAACTGTAAGATCGAAACTTGCTTCAGTAGGATTTGCGTATCACTAATTAGATAATATGATAGAAACTCCTCTATACGGTTTCATAAAAGTTAACTAAATTTCGACAAGAACCGTTCCGTGTATATGCATACTGTTTTCGCGATAATAATTTAATTTTAACTATTTCAGATTATAATTAGTTGTTTTGAAAGGAGATTTGTAACAGCCTTCGGTTATGACACACAATTAAAGCAAAAGTTATTTCTTTCCTATATAACATCACTGCATGGAATTTATGGTTCCATGTTACACCTGGAGTGAATACTTTGAGAGGAAATCGAGCGCAACTAGAAACCTCTAAAAGAAGAGTGGTTCGGATGCTCATTATTGTGACCTATGACATACACAATTAAAGCAAAAGAATTGCTTATGGACCAAGAATCGTCTCATTCCGTTTAGAGTGGAGCGCGCTAACCACTTGGCCACACGATCTCCCTCAAGGTTGTAATATTTGTTCTTTCTTTTTCGTCTGAATTTGTTCTGAAATAACACAATCTTGAACAAAAAAAACCAAAAACAACTGAAAAGGAAAAGAGAAAATGAACCTAATATTCAGGGGCTTAAACATCTCAGAAGAGTATTGAGAAAGAGTTCAATTTTCAGAACTATCCAGCAAATGTTTTGTTGTTGTCGTTGTCAAACGAGGTATTTCACAGTCATTACCGGCGATCTAGCTAATAAGCGATCTGGCTAATTAGCGAAGCTAGTTTTCCTTGTCATTGCATCTTTACAGAAGGTTATACAATGGACAACTAAAGAAGTTACTCAGACATTCAATTACGAGACCGTTGCCAAAGTCGAAGGAAAAATGAAGAAAGTTTTGAAGCAAAAAGAAGAGATGTAAACATATTTTTACATTGTTTACGCTACTTTATTTGATTATTCATTACAAGAAATGTATAGAAATCCCTGTATGCAAGGATGCATGGCTCTAATATTCCCTCCTCCTCCCACCACCAGCTAGTCCTCTACAGACATATAATTCAAGATTTCATGTGCGCTTATTGTCATTGTAACGTAACATGACCGATGTTTCCACTGTTTCCTCTAATGCTGCCTCTTGCTGTTTGCTAAATGCATTTTGCAGCAGGTTAAACACACGTTCAGCTGATGCTGAACTAGGCTGCACCAACAAGATCTTTTTGACTGCAGTAGACCAATTTGGGAGAGCAGCGGCATGTGTAGCCCACCACTGTACTTTGCCTTCCTCTGTTTCAATGGCTGCACCATCAGCAATGGCCAGATCCAGATAGTTTGGCAGCTCTTCCACAAGCTGTACAACTTCTGCATCAGTAATGAAACTAAATTTCTTTAGTTCCTGGACTGATGCAGCAGTTGGATGTAATACTTGCACCTGTATTGGGTCGCATAAGCGTGCAGCCTTAAATGCACGGACAATATTATGGAATTGCACACTGAATTTCTGTTGGTAAAAGCGGAAGCCTGGATTGATACATGCCTTTGCTTGAGCAACTAACTGGTTGTACAATGCCATATTTCTACCTGCATGTTGGCGAGCTTTGGCCTCAGTGTTTGCATAGGATTCAATGGCTATTGCATGTGCTAATGCTGACAAACGCTCATAGCAAGTAAATACTAAGGGACCATCCCCCTCAAGATAATAAGTTGCTTGAACAAAGTGCTTGCCCGCATCAATCATAGCAGCAAGCTCAATGTCTAAGTCTCTAGCAGTAGCTGGATCATCAAAAATCTCCAACAGGCTTGCACGGCAAACTGGAGACAGGTTATCATTTTCTCTTAGGAAGGGCTCAACATCCCCAAAAAACTCCATGACCTGATTGAGGACTTCCCATTTGCTCCACCATCTGGTTTTGGAATGAAGTTGCATTGCTGTGCCAGTTCTTGTCCTCCACAACAGCCGAGAAGCTGGACTGAGAGAAAACAAGGTGTTCCAACACCTAGAAAATGTGTCCAGGACACTAAATTCAAAGTGTTTCCCAACAATATCGATTGTGTGTGAGTAACAGATGACACTAAGAATATTGGGGAAGAAAAAACGTGACTTGATGCAATCCAGCTTCATTTATTGATGCACCATCTCTCATTGCTGCTAGAAGATGGTTTGGTTGCATTCCATACTCCACAGCCAGGCACTGAATCAGCCTTTGAGCAAGCTCATCCGCATTCATGCTCTTGGCTAGAATTTCTAATTTGAGAAGCCTCTGCTGTATATTCCAATCTTTGTCAATGAAGCGAACGATAATTGCCAACGCTTCTTCAAGTCAGTTGTTCCCATCAAAGATCACAGAACAAGCACTGTTGGCAGCTATTTCGGATTTCACAAAGTCTATCCCCTTCTGACGAATCATGGGAATGAATTCTGCAAGATGGTTCCGAGATGTCAAGCGATGACAGTATTTTTCAAGAAATGGTCGCAAACTTTCGACTTTTAAAAGGGGAATACCTGTCTTCAGTAGAGTTTCCACAAGCTCATATCGATAGAGCCTCATGTCTTCAAGTAATGTGGATCCTTTTGCTCCTCCGCTTGTTTTTGCAAGAAGATCCTTGATATTCGGATCTTTCTCCTTGCTTTTCTTAATATTCTCCAGCGCTTTGATGTGCTTTATGGATGATACGTGTTTCTTGACAGAACTTTTTTTTTGGAAAGAGTTTCTCTGCAGGCGTCACATCTTAAATTTCCCGACACTGTGGTTAGGCACTGGTCTTTAAACTCGTTCACTATTTCCCACGCGGACACATTTGGATCGACTGATCCACGCACATTTCTCTTCTTTTCGGCTGGATTAGTCTGCACTTTTCTTTTCCGAGATATACTGGCTTTTTCTGGAGTACTTAATCTAGCTCCAGCACTAGCTGCTACTTCTAAAGGATCTGAATATTCATCATCTTCACTCGAGCTCGAGCATGGATAATCACTCGGCTCCGCCATTTTGAATTTTTCAGTACATCCGCTGACCACCTTCGGCTGCTACCACAAGCAGACCACTAGGGGAATAGTGTTTATTGTTTACAAAAGGTATTTTACGCAAAATCATGCATACAAGCAACTGATGCTTTAAATCAGAACTTGAATGGGCGGTTTTTAGTCACAAATTGCCTTAAAAAAGCAAGAAAGTTATTCAAACAAGAAAAAAGTTACACGAAATCCGAAAAGTTGCTGGAAGGACTAAAAGTTGCTCCAAATGCGAAAAGTTGCTCAAAAGTTGCCAAGCAACTTATGGACAACCTTAACCCCCCAGGCGAGAAACTGCTTTATAGAAACTGATAGAGGGTCAATTGTCTTTGGCTGGGAATCGTCTGTGGAATTTGTGTGAGTTGATTAGCAAGAGAGTGTTATATTTTCTTGTAATGGTAACAAAAATCGAATCACGAAATCAGTTCATCAGAAATCATTGTAAATTAGTTGAATTTGTATTTCACAGATGATCGAGAAAATCAAGAACAGGATGCTTACAAAGTGAGAGAGCTAGCGGGGTATTTAGGGAACAAATTAAGCCTGTCTATGAACCTGTATTAATCGGCACCGTATTAAGCGCCAATTGTCCAAGACAATCGAGGGCCACTTGTCTTTGGTTGGGAATCGTCTGTGGAATTTGTGTTATTTGATTAGCAAGCGAATGTTACAGTTGCTTTCAGTGGTAATGAAGGAGAAACCCCTTTCACGAAATCAGTTCGAGACAATCATGTTTACCTTCTCCAAAAAGTTCCTCTTGAATTGCTCTCTGTAGGTGTGCAGACCATTTAATAATTAAACGCTCTTTGTTCGAGTATAATTTGAGAGTATCATAAGTCTATTATTTTAATTCTTAACCCCTGCTATCCAATTTATCAGGAAGCAGCCCAGCTTGGGAATAGATATATTTGTGTCAATATTTCATTCAAGGTGCAATTATATTCCACAAGAGAGCACAAATTATCTTGTATTTGAACGATGCTATCCACTCGAATAAAGAAAGAATCTTTTAATACTCTTTGTGCCAGATGAAATCTGTTGATTTCGAAATAAAAGGCTTGAAAGCATTTCTAGAGTGAAATGCCAAAATGATGGGAGATGGAAATAGCTAGTTGGCGTGAAGAAATACAAAGGATACAAAATGCAGATCTTAGTACTACTGAGGGCCATTTCAGTGATTTCAAAAGTATATTAATGAACGTAGTTATTCATAAATTGGTTCTCTTTAGTCCATGCAGAACTTTAGCTCTCTGAAATGTATCGCTCCTTCTGAAACAATTTCGAGAAATCTCGTTGTTAATTTTGTTAACTTCCGGCACGACATGATTGTTTGATCGCAAGGTTTGTTTGACTTGAAAATACACACTGAGATATATTTTTTTACAAACGGTTACACCTAATAAGTTTCACCCTCTTCATCCGACGTCAACTGCACACTTACGAATTCTAGTAAAAAGGTGTAACTTATAGCAATTTGCCTTACTGACCTTCAGAGCCGTAAGTTTCTTCTAGATAAGCGACAAACAATAAGATGTACAGCGAAAACTTCTGGATATCCATTTTCCGTCTCAAATTAAGTTACTGTCGGTTGGGGTTTGTGAGATATCTTATCAAACGTGTTAAGAGTGGTCAGTTTCCAGTTTCTTCTTGATGCAGGATATCTGCGTGTTGGAACAAGAATACAGGTTCAATTGTCCATTTTGAACAGGAGTGAGGCTAAGGTTGACCTTGTTATGATACAAACCCTGCTGCTTTTCAAATGCAAATTACTTTGTTATCATGCTAACTAGATACTGATCTCTATCACAACGTTAACAAGGTCACCTTCAGCCACACTCCAAATGAAAGGCTTGGCAACTAAGTACGCAACTGTAAAATTGCCTATTCAAAGGGAAATAGATTGTCCTGAAATCATGAGTGACTGCGAATTTTGTGGAAATGCATAATAAAGTACCGTATTTATAAAGTAAATAACACAATTATTAGATCGTTCAATTCAGCATCCCGCTGCATTATCCTTCATGATAACGTTTTATAGCGAAAAGTGAGTCATTTCACTCTGATGGCGGATCATCTCCAATAAGTAATTTGCGTAGTAATAGCAGAGCTCGCAGAGCGTAGCCCCATAATTATACAAAATAGTAGTAACCTATCAAGCCGAAAAAAATTTGGATGTACGATCGTACGACCGTACAAGGTGCTA
>CALNXJ010000047.1:777500-780000 GCA_942486045.1 Pocillopora meandrina
AAAAATATCGATAGCGACGGCGTAGGCACTCTGCCCGCAAAAATAGCTGCATAGAAAAAAAGTAAACATATTTTAAGTAATTTGTATAACAGAACGAGGGTATTCGGAAAGCTACAACGCAATCTTAACAAAATAGGAAAAAAGATTAAAAATAAAACAATTTGGATTGACGTAATTCGAAATTGAAAATGTAAATATTTGACAGAAAGATATCATCAAGGTGTTTTGGTCGAACTTTACACAGCGATCACCATACTTCAATCTTCACGCATCATGGATTCACTGGACGGCCTCTCTTTTTGAAGTAAGAAACATTTAAGAAGTGCAAGCGAAATTAAATACAGGTTTGTGAAAACATTATGAGTGGAAGACACATTTGATATTGGTAATTTTCACCTATTTATTTAGGATTGTAAATGTGTGATAATTACAACCATCCTAACAATGCTGCCTCATCACCGCGTCGAAGGTGTCTTGAATCGGGAGATTGTTTATGGCAGAAGATGTTTTCATCTGGAAATATTTCTTTCTCAAGATATTACTTTTTGTCATTTTCCATCACTTGCCGTTTGATAACAAAAATGACTTTTCAGAGACTTTTTTGACTGATTTATGCATCCAATGCAGATGTTATCAGACATTATAATTTGTATATCTTGGGAAAAGAGGAAATAAATTTGTTGATGGTCAGTGCCAACAACAAAGTTATGGCAGACTATAGCGAGTGTTTATCAAGTGTATAACTTAACAGAAGCAGTCAGACATAGAAGTCTTTCTCGTATTTTTGCTTCCCTTTGTACCTATGCCCTCTAGGAAAAGATCGCCTCGTTGACTTTACGAAACTGGTCGAATTTATGAAAGAAAAGGAGGTAAATTTTTTTTTAGAAAAAAATTTCAAATTTCAGTTGTTTCTAGTAATAATGTTCGATCCAAATAAACCTTCCAAGGGGTGGAGCATGACTGGAAATATATGAAAAACCTTATATGTGCACTTCGGTGAAGAAATGACCAGCTCCCAGTTGGCTCAATTGGTAGAGCGCTGCACCTGTATCGCAGGGGTCGGGCCTTAATTTTTTTCAGGTCTCATTTCTCAACTACTGGTTCAGTTGCGTTCATAGCTGCGAGGATCGCTTATATCTCTTTTCTTCACAACAGACTCCACTCAGCTAACTTGCTATTGTCAAAAATTCAAGCTTTGCTTACAAACGAAATTTATTATCGAGTGTAATAACAAATCGAGTCAGAGTGGACGTGATTGTTTGTGTTTGGTCAAAGCTAGTACAAAGTCTGGACTTCAATTCACTAGGAACCGTCTTTTTTACCTATTACTGTCTAGCGCTAGCGCAGAGAGGCGGACTTTTTACAGTTGTCATTCCACTTGAGATTAAAATGTCTTCTCACGCGTTGTCTTGTGTCCTTGATACCCGTGAAGAGTCTGAGATCTAATCATAAAATCAAAATTCTTTCTCGGAGGAGTCATAAGTCGCGACTGACTTACGAATGATCTTTGCCACACCATCGACGATGGACTGTTGTTGGTTGTCTATTGTCAAGAGACTCTGGGTAGGTCACAATCTATTATTTTCCATGAATTTCTTTTTAAGTATCTCAAAGCAAAATGTCTGTCGTCTCAGCTAACGACCAAACGGCTAGAGATCGCAGCCCTGTGCATGGTTTGCGCGGTTTTATCTGTTTTCGTGAGAGTTGTTTTGTTACCTGTGTTGACAAATCGGTGTCATTTGAACACTGCACGGCCACACTTTATTCTATTTTAAACCCATTTCTTGTGTCTCTACCATTGCCAGAAGCTTCTCCAGTTTCGCTTCCCATAGCACAATAAGATCAAAATCCCTGATTCATAGCAGCCCCTCCGCAACAACTTCCGCTAGCTTGCCAATAAACTAACCGTACAGTAGTAGGGGTATCCTGCTCGAATCTCCAACTTAACAAGTACACAGCTCGCGAGGGGGCTTCTAGGTCAGTTTTATTATCATCTACTTGGGCACCGTTGCTTGACGCTTTTCGTCGCACGGTTCAACCGTACTTGTACATGCGTCTTTTTCATTTCTGGTTTGCTCAGCCGTCATGTCACATGAGATAAGCGTCATTTCATTTATCGAGCTCCAGTGACTATCACAGTATTTTTACAACTTAAACCTTTCCCCTCTGTGCTCATTGTTGCTAGCATTTTAAACTGAGAAAACAAGGCAGCCACAGGGCTCTATGCCAAAATACACTGAACCTGATTCAGTTGGGGATGGTAACTGATGTAAGCTTTATTCGTCTGATGTAATTTAATCATACCATGAGCTTATCTTTTTTGTGGAAATGAAAATGTCGTTGACGATAGTTGAAATATGGTTTAGTTTCTCGGCCGGATTTTCTTGTGATGAGGTCTTCTTCCTGATACCGCAATGATTCCTCAATCACACATATCCTATATTCAATAATACGATTCACGTGCCGCACGTAAATAATTGGGTGGTCCTAGCTGTTCAGC